>OMKY01007488.1:2469-17031 GCA_900302395.1 Bregmaceros cantori
ACCCCATCATTTTACATTTTTGGTTTAGTGAAAACACTGCAAATTCTTGGTAGCGTAGCATAATGCAGAAGGCCCATGAATATGAAAACAACATTTTTAATTAACATTCCAATGAAATTACTTTGTAAAAAAAAAAAAAAAAATTATATATGTGTGTGTGTGTGTGTGTGTGTTAATTATGATAGTGTCATTTCATTTAAAAACAAATAAAAAAGGAGAAAACATCCAGGAGAGGAGGTTAATACTTACTGACAAAGTACAGACCAAAAGTGCACACACCACATCAATTAGTTTCCTTTCTTTTCATGACTATTGACATTGTAAATTCACACTGAATGTATTTACTTTCTTTGAAAAAGCCATCTGCCCAGATTACCGCTTTGCACATACTCTGCACTTGCGAGGTCAGCCCTAAGTTCCAAAATCCCCACTCTCAGAAAACTCATGGGGCATTCAGGTGTTAGGGGCCAAGATAAGCCTGATGTTACCGTGTCTAAATGACTACTATGACTAAATGCCCCATAACTTTTCGGAACATGGGGATTTCAGAAGATCATCATTATTTCAAGAAATGAAGATCAGTCAGTATCTGTGTCCGTTGACCTGACCTCTACAGCAACCGGACCAGAACTCAAGACTGTTGGAAGTCAATTTAAGCTTAAGACTACTCTAGAAGCTCATCAAGAGAATGCCAGGCCGTAATCAACGCAAACAGTGGCTACTTCCCATAACCTAGAACATGACATATATTCATTTGTTTCGCACTACTTTGCATTTAGGTCAACATGGGTAAATTCGGTTTGATGCCTTCATAATCATGGAAGTAAAGAAAACTCTTTGAAAGAAAGTCTATGAGTGAAAGAGGGAGAGCAAGACTGAGACTGACCTCTGCAAAGTGCTCCACCTCGTGTTGGCCCTGGTCACCTTTGCCCGACATGAGCATGAGTTTGTTGTGAAGCTCCCGCAGGTCTTCAAGTGTGTACCAACGCAATGTTGTTTCATCATCAGTCTCCTCGGGAATATGCAGCCGCAAAGCAGTGTCTAGAGTCAGCTGCAGAAGAGACACAACTTAAGGTTGATCTCTTAAAAACACACAGCTTGGGGGGGGGGGCGGTTACAGTGTGGTCATGGAGCAGGCCTCCGACTCTTCATCCCAGTTCCCAATTAACCATGTCACTAACTCAATAAAGGAAAAAAACACACAGCTTTCCCATATTCAAGTTACCTTTTTAACATTTGCCGCACTGATCACATAGGTACCCTTGGTGTTGATGGAGGTTGCCAGAGAGAGAGACGAAAGCTCCACTGAACCATGACTCTCCTTCACAGTCTTTAACCATTCCAGATGGCGAGCACTGTCAGCCTGAAATACAGTTATTTTATTCATTCAAATCATGTTGTTTGAATTTTGTTAATATTGAATTGGAAAATAAGTTCCAAATTTTAGTTTACAATTAAAATAAATGAATGTAATTTGAACATCAATTTGCGTGAAATTATTTTAAAAGCATTTCAAAAAATTAATTAACAATTTAACCAATGGTTATGGGGCATTACGCTGACTGCAAGCATGCACGGTTGGTCACGATCCTAATGTCGGACTTTCAAATGCAAGTGGCATCAAACAGCGTGTCAGACAATAGGCCAGCTGTTGGTGAGTAAAACGCTATAATTTCTAACTGTATAGACACTTTTAACCCTTAGGGTCCTGAGGACTTGTGTCCTTGTCACGGAAATGTATCTGCACAATGTGGGTAATCTTTTTTCTGATAAAGTTCAATGAATGAAATGTTTGCTATGCACCCATGAATTTTGCAGGGGCATGATCACAATCAAAATACAGCTGAAATTGAATGAAAAACGCGAAAGGACCTAACACATGCAGTGTCCCCGGGGGTGTGCGATCAGCGATCTGGGGATGAGGAGCGGTGGTAGTGTTTGAATAGCCTGCCTGACGTGAACACTGATTTGAACTAGCTTTGTAGTTCGGCATAGAGCCAATGCACGTTGTTTGTAAAATAAAGATTATAGTATTTTGGTTATTAATTTAAATTATTTCAGTGAGTAGAAAAAGTGAGTAGAAATACGGATCTTTTTCAGATTTTTTTGTTTCAAATACATTTTGAAAGAAGACCGTTTAATGATTGAATAATGTGCATTAATATAAGTGATATTATTTCATCCATAACCCTCAATATTAATCATTATTAATTGTTCATTATTAATGTAAATGAAACATTTCAATTGATAATTTTGTAATTTCAATTTATCTTGAATTCAAGCATGAATAACAAATCATCAGCTAAACGATTACAAAGCATACAATTACAAATACACTTAAAATAACTCACTTAACAATTAGGAAAAAAAACTTGAAATATATTTTTGTTCTTTGGTTATTTATGTTACAGGTTTATAACCTGCTACCAGCTCCTCTCTGCAACATCCTTCTGCTTCGCTTCTGCAAAGGAAATTAGTTATTTCCATGCAAGTGTATATAACCAGCCTTTTCGGAGGGATAATTTGAAATATCTGAACACACATTTTGTTGGTTTAGCACTCGCAAATCCTATCTCATCTCACCAGCTTCTTGGGCAAGTTGTTGTCATTGTCCAGGGCTTTCCAGAGCTTCTCCAGTGCACTCTTGAAGGTTTGGAAACCAGAGTCGTTCTTGAGGTCATACAGCATTGGTGAATAGCCAAGTACTGCATCGTGGAAGCATGCGACGCGGTCCACATCCATGTCATTCTCTCCAGCAGAGATGGAGGCCAGGTCAACGAACACTTTGAGCTCATTGATGTCTACATTTCAAGGGATTTCAACATCAGTGACAAGACAAAACACTTACCATTATATTTTAATTGGCGGGGAAATGCGAGTGAAAGAAAAATAACGTCAAATTGCATTTTTATGTGACCCTAAAAACACACAGCTTTCCCATATTCAAGTTGATGCCCCGAATGATCAGATTGTATGACGTTAAGAATAATTAAACACATGGATTTTGCTGCTTTGCATTAGTTAGACAAATTATATTAGGTGGAAAGGTGTGGTATAAAATATTTTTTATTTTATACCACACATATTCTTTTTATTTTATACCACATTATGTTAAACCCCTGCCCTATGGTAAGTTCTATGCCCACCATTCTGATGAGAGACACAATTTGCAAAAATGTAAATAAAAAAATAAAATAAAAAAAAGATCAGCAATTACATTCTTGGTTGTGATTGTTTTCTTTCTTAATTTGATTCACAAAATGAAATCAAGATGAAGACAAAAATCTAAAATTTCATTTTTCGGCACAATCGTACAGCCCTTATGTGACCATCCACAGGAATTACCTTCAAGGGATTCTTTCACCCACTGCACAAATTGCTTTCGGTGCCCCAACTGTTCTAGACACAGTCTTCGTGAGGGATCGATATCCACAAGAACCATTTTCACTTGATCCAGGTCATCGTTAATGCGACTGATGGGTTCCTCCTTGAACTCTTCATGTGTCTGGTGAAATAAGAAAGTATATTAGAAAGCTTACTAGAAATAATCTGACGTCCATGCAGTGGAGTGCTACCAGGCAGCAAGACCAGTGACTGACAGGCCCGTCTGACACTTTTGAGTATTGATTGAAACATGCGTCAGCCCGGGCATTTACTTTGGTGTATCAACGGTTTAACCCCTATGTTCCAAAATCCCCATGTTCCGAAATTCCTATGTTCAGAAATGTTATGGGGCATTCAAGTCGTTTAGACACAGTAAGGTTATGGGTAAACCCCTAATCTTAGCCCAAACCCTAACCCCTACCCCCTTCCCTAACCACGACCCCAACCCTAAATGACCCATAACTTTTCTGAACATAGGGATTTCTGAACAAAGGGATTTCGGAACATAGGACCTTGAGACCTCGTATCAACAGCCCCGACGGCAGCGGAAACAGGACTGGGACTTGTCTCAGTTTCTTGATCTCCGTCAGGTTAGTCCCGGCTAGAGCTTTCGCTTTTGCTGGATGCACAGGGAGAATCTTAACATAAACCAATAAATATGGTCCATAAAAAGGTGTGTATGTTCTTTCTCCATGACTCAGAACATCTTAAGCCAGGCATACACTGTGTGATGTTTTTAAATTGCGTCAAACATTGCTGCTCGCATTGTACAGGTGAAATGCAGGGGTTAAAAGTTTGCAGCTCACAAGGCACCTACTCATCAACCTTGCCAATGTTTTATTTTCCAATTCAAATACCACAAATTGGCATTTACACTTTCTGTACGATTGTTATGGAACGGAAATGGTGACTTACAACTTTGAGCAAGGTCTGCAAGGCATTGAAGTCTCCTTGAAGACCAAGTGTATCCTTGACGAGCATGATGACCTTGGCCGTTTCTACCGCATGGTGCAGTTCATGGTACTGCCGAATCTGCTGGGTCCTCTGCAGAATCCATCCCTTATCCTCAGACCCGTCAATGCGGCTCATGATGTCCAACTGCTTTGCAAGTTCGATGTACTTTCCCACATAGTTTTTGAAGAGCACGTCAACCTTCCCAAGTGCTATGCTGCCGTCCTTCATGCTATCATGAATGCCCTTGTATTCGTCATAGCAGGGCCGGAATACCTTGTCATAAATGTGTTCTAGTGTGGCTGGTCCAACAGTACGAGAGTACACCATGGCCGCTTGGATGCCCAAGTCAACTTTGAACAAGTAGCTGTCTTTGAATGTGTAGAGTTGTTCTGCCATGAACCTCGTCTCACTGTCAAGATTGTAAAATGTTACCAATCCGGCATTAGGGGCAGGCTGATGTTCATCAAATTCATGAACCTCCATGAAAGAATCCAATGTCATGGTTTCAACCAAAACATGCTGCTTCTCTTCAAATTCGCCAATGTCAACTGTTAAAGAAAATGCATAACAGTGTTACCGAGGAATGTAGAAGATTGAGAGCATCACTCATGAAAGTGATTTACATTTCAAGCTCACCTTCAATATGTTCCTCTAGCTTGCTGCACATTTTGACAATGATGTCTACGAGGTTTTTGTCTGTGAACACTGCTTGCATTTCTTCGTCACGATGTGTCAACAATGTGGACATTTTGTCGTAGTCCTGGTAAAGAGGCTGTTCAGCAAGGCAATCTGGAATGATGGAATTATATATGACATATGTGGTATATAGCAAATTGAAACCATTTTAAAATTCCAAAATTCAATGTGATCAGACATTAGAAGTTGGGCAATTTCTCCTTCAATTACCAATTTCCAGCAGACTCAGGAATTCCTCTCTGTGTTCCAAGATGAACTTCAGCAGGTTGATCTGTATGTTGCCTGTGATTAGCTGTTCAGTGATGGAGGTAAAGGAGGATATTGCCATTACAATATTTTCCTTTGCGTCGTCTGAGAGTTTCTCCATCAGCTCCTTGCCTGTATAAAAAAAACACAAGTATTCAACTATGGTTTTTAAATATTATGTTTGTTTTTTCTTCCCCATTGATGGAGGTAGAAACTAGCTAAATTATGCACATTTATTCAACATGGATAGTGTGATTAAGATTAACTGTGCTGCATAGTGCATTGATGATCAACTATGACAGTTGTTGTAGACTAATTTAATAATTCATTAGTCGATTGTTGACTAATCATGAAATTTCTCTGCAACAAATTTCATAGTTGATAATTGCCAGGAATGTGTATCGGCGTCTGACGCAACTTCCAACCCCACAAACGATGTGAGGGCTAGCACTATTTGGGTGGTATAATTGGTCATAAAAGTTTCACCTTGAAACTTTCTCTAAGTATAAGATGAAGATCTAAGTAAAAGATTAAATTTACATTTATAAAACTGCGCGCACCATATTATGCATGCAGATCTTACCACACTTTTCAAAATTTGGGTTTTAAGATGGTGTAACCTTGATGTTGTCGACGATTCATACTTCGCTGCTGCATATTTTATGAAGAGCCTTATCTTTTTTAAGTGGTGCCACAGTGCTATCAAGGTTGATTGTTGCTTGCTTCATAGTTTGGTTTTATGTTTTGAGACGCATCAGTCGCGCATGCAACATAAGTAGTAATGGGCCTCCCCTAGTGGTCAACCAGCGCAATTCAGCCGTTGGAATGGAATAGACTGTCAAATCAATATTTGATTTGTCTCTACACACCAAACCCAACGAGTTCGAAGACATGCTTAGCAGCTGTCCAAGAAAGGAGATGTTGAAACACGGCTTCATTCTTATTCTCCTCTTCCTTTTTCGGCCATGACTTCTCAATGATTGTGGAGATGAGCTTTCCAGACTTCCAGTTGATGTTCTTCTTTTGAAACACCTCACCGTCTTTCTTCCTCTGTGAAAGACACATAAACATTTCATTTGTACTGTAATCACAATACATACAATGAAATGTATAGATTACTGAATCTAGATTACAATCCCCCAATACTAATAATAACAAGAGTCTTTTGGTTGATTTAGTGTTGTCAGATGACATTTTTTATTCAAATTGACAATATTAATGTTGTCAGCACCTCACAGCCCCTTCCTTATTACAGTATATAATAGCTAGAAGCACTCAGAGTGTGCAAACCTGCGCCAACATCACAGTTATAAGCGCATAACAGTTCTCAAACGTTACTCATAGGCCATTTGTCATTTCCAACAACGGTACAAAATTTCATCAAGATCCGTGCATAACCTTTTCAGTTAACCCGTTGACAAAGACATTACCTCCTTGGTAGAGGCAATGACGTGAATGCATCAAAATGTAATCACTTCCATTTGTCAAATTTCATTCAGATAGGTGCAACTTTTTCAGTTATCTTAGTGACAAACAGACAAACCAACTCGACCGAAAACAAACTGCTCGGCGCAGGTAATAAGTAACTGCATTGCTATTTATGCAGTTTACAAACAGTAAATTGGTCCTCTTGCTCTCGTCATTTTCTTCTCATTGTGCTTTTGTTGACAAAGTGTGGTCCTCTTGAAATTTTCCTGGTATGAAAACACCCTAAATTATATGTGCTGCAACAATGGTTGGAGAGATGGATGCAAAAACACGGGTGTAGTGTAGGTTGCAACGTAGGTTAATTGTTCATTGTCAGTTGTGTATAACTTCACCGTCATCTTACCAGGCACAGCGAGGTGACAGCCGTCAACGCACACTTCTCGATGATGGCAGCAACATTAGGATGAGATTTCTGAAGCTCTTCAGTTTGTTTGCAGTAGAACTCGATTTGATCCATTTCAGACTCCTGGAAGTATATATTTCATTTTAAATGTAGTTATTTTGTCTGTTATTTCTTACTTAAACTCAGTGATGGCAAGTAAAGAAGTACAAATACTTAAGTACTGTACTTACGTAGTTTTTACATGTATCTGTACTTTTAGAAGTACAATTTTCTCTGATGGCTTTTTACTTGTACTGAGTAGAACAAAAATATCTGTACTTATGCTCCTTACCTTTCCCAGAACAGGCTTGTTACTTTTTTTGCGCATCCATGGTAGGTGGCGGTAATGCCAACAGACGTTACTTTCAATGTTCGGCAGTGGGCTCAACGTTAAGTGAAGTAAGTTAGGCTAGGATTCAAACGTTGTAAAACTAGAATAAATGCATTTTAACAATTTTCCTTTTCTACCTTGTACTTTATACTTTCAAAAATACTTTTTGAGTATGTTTCTGAGCCTGTATTTTTAACTCTACTCGAGTAGACATTTGGATCAGTACTTTGTAGTCGTACTCAAGTTGTTTTTGCACAAATGTATTTTACTTTTACTTAAGTAAGACATGTGGGTACTTTTGCCATCTTTGCTTAAACTTGTCTATACGTTATGTCAGCCTGAAATACCATTTGACCTTTCCCCTCTATTCTCACAGTTTCTACAAGATCTATAATAACCACAATATCCATAATTTTCTAAACAGCGTATGTCTCATGTTTTGGCATCAAGTTTGACTGTGCTCATAACATCTAGCTGTGACTTATATTGGGTCTTACTTCATCCACTCAGTCCTCCTAGTGCTCCAAACATATATTAATTAAGCACTATGTAACTACGATAGAAATAAAGCTGCCAATGTAATGATACATTAAACGCTTGAAGAAAGCGCCATGAAGTGATTTAATGGAAAAAAATAGAAAGTTGTATGTATATGTAAATGACGTGCCTGCTGGACCTTGCCCCCAAACGATATAGTGCCAGTCACAGTTGATTTTAATGAGACTTGGCTGCTCATTGTAAACATTTCCAATTAGCGCCGCTTGTGCGAAGTGCACTAATTAATGTACATTAGGTTAGTGCCAATCTTACGTATATCTTCCGCTCTCTCTCCCTCTTCTCTCTCCCATTCCCTCCGGGTCCCCATGGAAATGTTTAATCAATTTAAGCGCGTGGGAGGAGTCCTTAACATAATCGAAAATATGGACACAGACATACATACATACATACAGAGACGCTATGTAGATAGAACTAAGCATATTAGTTAATTTTTGGAGTTTTGGAAATAGGCTAATAAATAGACTTAATGTATAATAGAATGTGCAGAAGAATTATTATTAATATTTTAAAAGTATGTTTTCCGTTGAAAGAATCAAGAGACAACACCTTTTGGAATTTGCCCTCAAAATCTTTTGTGAAGGTCGTCTTCCATTCAGTTTTCAAATCTTCGAAATCGATGGTGATAACATTCTCCCAGACCTATGGAGGAATAACAATGAATAAGTGAAACTAACCAATACAATTCAATAACTAGCGCTCATTTCTTCTTGCTGTAGGTAGTACTTACTTCAATCTCAATTCTAGAAGTTGTACGTGTGTAGTAGCCGTCATCAGTAACGCTTGTTTTCTGAAAGGTCGAGCTGATCCAGTCTCGAATTATTTTTATCACACGGTTCAAATGTCCAAGGACTTGTGCATGCTGCTGCATTCTGCTTTGGTCATTTTCCATTACCTACAAGAACATCAAAAGCAAGCGGGTCATTTATTTATTCATCAATCCATAACACGTATTGAAGCATCAATTGAATATTTCCTGTTTCACAAACCTGGCCATGTCGGAACTCTGCAACCAGCTTAACAAGATTCAAAGACATCACTGCAAGGTCTGTAAAGTTGTCAAGGACACCAAATTTGGCTACTTTGCAGACCTTGTCAAGTAACGTCACTGCTGCCGCCACACACTCTGTGCTGTACGCGTCACTCAAGGAACTGTCGTTTGGAACAAACAGAATCACTAGTATGGTGCGATTAAAATGTGTGTCCATTTGTGTCTATTTAAAAGTTTACTCACCAGTACTTGTTTTCAATGAGATGCTCTTGAATGTGTGACAGAATGCTTGCAATGAACTGTGAAAATGAATATAATAGTAATGGTGAGGCCACCGAGTCAATACACACAAACAGCCACAACACTATGTACTTCATGTGTGGAATTTGCCTGGATAGAACCAACAAATCGTTCACGCATCGCACACCGCTGGACGGTACATTGTGTCTGGGCAAATCAGGCAGCCGTCGTCCATATAGGGGCTGACCAATCGAATTATTCAAATCGAAACGTGGATGGAGTTTGGGATGGGCGATGCGAGATGGGGGCGGAGATTGTTTGTCACGCCTCTTGTCCCACCTATTGCGGTGTGACTGGAAAACACAATTTGATTGACACTTTTTGGACACATTTTTCAAATCTGGTTTTACCAGACTCCATGACAGAGATGTGACCAAGTCCCTCTTTCAAGTCTCAAGTCCTTCTTGGGCAAGTCAAGTCAAGTCCCAAGTCAACTCCAAATCAAGTCATCATTAACATACTGTCATTTTAGCTCCAGAATGTGGTTTTAATAAAGTAGCAAAAAAAATCAAACAATGTTATTATAAAAGCAAAACTATTGCTTGCTTTTGACTTTATTGAAATCAGATTCTGGAGCTAAAATTACAGCATGTTAATGATGACTTGACTTGGGACTTGACTTGCCCAAGAAGGACTTGAGACTTGAGAGAGGGACTTGGTCATATCTCTGCTCCATGATCATTCTGATCGCATGTGATGCATGGACGATTCGTTGGTTCTGGCTCGCCAGGCTAGTGTGGAATTATGTAAATTATGAAATGAAGCAAAGTATGTACGTAAGTATGTGGATGTATACATCGGTGCTTTTTAAAAAATATACATAACTGGGTAAATCATGATGCATCCAAGTCAATTTGTACATCTACAACAATGTCGACCTATGCTTTACCTATACCTACTTTTTGCTTTATTTCGCTTCAAGTCGCATTGAGTTGAACGGAACACAAAATCTTGTGTAGTCTGTAGACACTACAGTTTGATGATTAGACCAAGTCATATTTTGTGATTTTCAATGTACACAGCCCAAGCCTTAGTGAATAAAAAACAATGACGTTAAAAGGTTAACATCATCTTTATATTTTTAGCATGGGTCAAGTCAACCAACTCCGACCACAGCAAGTTTGCTGGGCGTACGTCAAAAAATTTGGTTCTGGCAGCCTTTTGTTCGGCAGCATTTATGGGATTTTCAATTTCAGAATTTTGTGAATTTTGAAAAAACTGTACGGCTTACAAAAAACGCTTTGCGATTTTGCAACGCAGCCCCAGCGAGCCAAGAATGCTAGCATGAATAAATACATGAGTTAGATAAGAATAGAATAAAGAAAATAGGTTGTGAATGCAATCAGAACATATATATTGGCAATGACAATAAGAGACAACTATTAAGAGTTCAGCACCTCTTTCTTGTATTTGGTGATGTCGAGTGGAAGTTTATTCTGGAAGATCCAAAGGATGTCCAGCAACTGGATGTTTGTGAGAAGGCTGACATCAAGTAGCTGATCAATTGGCATCAGGAACATCCAGGATCTGGCAGTCAGTGGGTCTATTTCTGCCAGATGTTGATTACTCTTCATCAAGTCTAGAAGACCACTGAAGATCGAGTAGAGCACATGAAGGAGGGCGATATCACGGTTAAGATTATGGTTGGATGTTTTTAATCATACCGCACTTATTAATTAATTAAATAAATGTTAGCAAATTCCTGATGTTCATGTTTAAGACTTTGGCGGAAAATGCGGAATGCTCACTTTCAGCTCATGTCTGCAGCATCCAGCGCACCTACATGAACTGCTAAAACAATGGGGCAGGTGCAGGGGGTGTCCAAAAATGGCACAACCTCGATCACTATTTGTAAGTACTTATTTTGGTTATCAATATAATAATAACTAACATAAAACATTCTATATTTTTCATTGTAGTCCAAATGTATGGAAATGTCCTGCAAAATGCATAGCCCTCTACTTCAAATGTATAACCCCCTACTTTAAAGTTGATCTCAACTGTTTATAGTGGGCATGGGGAGTCATAGAAGACCATTTAAAACTGCATTCCGGTAGTTTTGTGACTGCTTTACAATATTTGCCGAAAGTGGGCAAATAGTGGGCACGCAGTGAGAGGTAAACACAGCACGCTGGAGCCGTACTGCCGCCCACCCGTGACGTCACTGGAGCTACAGCCCAATTATGGGTTTGGTGATTTGAAAATGTCCCATCGTGATGATCATGGCACCAGAAAAATTGCGATTGCCGATTTGATTGCGATCACCTCTTTAAGCAAAATATCTTTCCAGTTTCTCCCTCACACAACACACACTTGTTGCTGTGTCCACTCAGCTCCGCCCTTTGTGATTTTTTTCCCAGGCACGGGCAGGGCTGAGTGCACACAGGAAGGAAACGGAGGAATATCGAGAAAACGGAGGAATATCGAAATGGAGGCGTTTAACCCAGCCAACAGCCGCGCCTTTTTAATATTTTGACGATGTCACAATTTCTCAAAAATATGTATGACCGGGGCAGCCTCCACACAGTGGCTTTAAAACAGCGCTTCTCCTCGATCGGGGGAGACTCCACACAGTGTTATTCCAACAGCGCTTGTGCCCATCATCAACAAGTTACAACAGACACAGTCGGACACAAAGTAGAATGATAGGTCCGTATCGAGTTCTCGTTACAGAGACCTCGCAAATCCCGCCACACACACACACATCAACACACACAGCGAAGCAGCCCGCGTTAATAAGCACACGTGTGTGTATACCTCGCTGCTGGGCACGGTCGTGCACGCGTAGAGATTCAAGTGGGCCGTGTGTGTGTGTGTGTGTGTGTGTGCACGCTCACACGCGGCGATTCCCACGTGTCACAAGGCGGAAGAGCAGCGGCGCGCTCCACATGAAATGGCAGCAGGCTTCTTCGCCTGACGTCACGATCTCAAATTGAAAATCGCCACACCCCTAGCCACAATATCATTTTTGACGAATGGTGTCACCTCTACTGTAAATAAAAATTTACTTATCTCTCTCATGACTTACCGTTTGTCGAGACTGTTGTCAACTTTCACGTTAATTCCCTCCAGACCGGCCCAGTTGTGTAGTGAGCCAGCTTTGGGTGGAGAGAATGGCCCGGTGGCAGCCCCTCGCAACAGGTTGAGCAAAGGAAGTACCAAAACCCATTCATTAATTGTCCAATTCACCAAGACATTGATCAGCCACAGAAGGTGCTCCGGCAGACTGAAATCAGAAAAGTTACAAATGAGCAAAAATATGCAATGCATGTCATAACTAGCGTCTTGATGTTTACAGCAACATTAACCAAGTCTGCTCCAGCAAATCACCTCAACATTATTGAATGTGGAGGCTGTGTAGTTGTTCACAAAAAACAACAATCCGGTACGATATTCTGAATATAAAACCAACTTGTTGAGAATAATAACTCATAAAAGGTTGAGACAGAAACCATCAACTCTCAAATACGAGGAGCTCGTCCCATCCACTGAACTTTATTAAAACTTTATTAAAAAAAGAAAAAAAAAAAAGGTACCATGGGCTCATTGTAACATTTTTTAAAATGTATTTATTCCAAAAGCCATCAGGGGCACTAAACAAGATGTCTGATGCATTTTTAATGTAACTGCCAGAGTTGGGTGTAATCCGTTATAATAATGGACGGATTACTTTTTTTAGCAACTGCTGGCCGGCGGCAGCCGCAGAGCCCCAACGACAAGTGGCACGGAGCGATCTCCTGTGCAATCCAATCGCCACTCACTGCACATGGACGCCACAAAATAAAACTGCACACGTGTGGCAGGTGCGGAATGAGCAGATGTCATTGTAGAGTACCACAAGACGGAAAATTACACAATGCGTAAGTAATACAGGGGTGATCAAAAAGTGCATCGTGTCCATGCATACCATTCGATTACCTACTTTATCAGCTGTGCAGCCTTGAGCTGTTGTTTGAATCACTGTAAACATTTCGTGTCCGTTACGCACATCAACACACTTACCCTTTCAGAAAAGAAGCATCAGATGACAACTCCCTCAGATAATGGTGAAACTGCTTTTTTTCCAGCTTTGGAAAGCACAGGGCATTGCAGATTTGTTGCCACTGATCACGACGTAGTTTGACTTCATAAACTCTGCACACATGCAGAGTGAGCAAGGCAGCCTTCAGCCTATCCTCAATGACAACGTTGCCATGCCTCTCAGGAATCAAATTGTTGAGGATGAACTCCCTCATCAGTTTCTCGACCTGTGCATTACAAACAAGCATTTTTCAGCAACTAGTCTTGGCTCTGGGCAAAGAAAGCAAAAAAAAATCTGCAAAAGAATGAATGATTGTACATGTAACGCCTTATTATACCCTATATAATAATAACAATAATTGCAGATATATTTATGTATGTATGTACATATTGTAGACAATATTTACTGGCTCAGGTAATGATGGACGCGTGTTCCACAGCACCAATTTGAGCGAGCAAACTAAAACTAAAATAATGAATTGGTGTGGTATAAAAAAATACCAGGTAATTAATTTTCAATTAGATTTACACAATCTATTCATAAAGACAGATTGTGGCTGCCTTGAATCGCATGACAGTCTAAGATCGTGCACCCCTAATTCAACCCAGTATTCTTCACTTAATGTAACACAATGTACTTTTTATGAATATGAGTATTTTTATACATATTGCATGATTCTGTATTTATATACAATATATTTCTGCAAAACCCATAAAACAAAAAAACATACATCTTCTTTCCCGTAGCCAAGGGAGGTCCACTTCTTTTGACTGTTCTCGTACACAAAGGGGGTTGTGTAAACATCAAGAAACTGTCTCAATTGCAGGTGAAACTTTTTCAAGTTTCCATTTGTCCAAGTCTTGAGAAGGTTGAATATGGTTTCCAGCATGACATTTCCTGCAATGTTCTTGCCCTGGACAATGTTCTTCTTTTCTTCAGACAGAAATGTGTTTTTTATACGTGTCAGCACTGACTTGTCGGGTTTTGCACAAATGATGTCATCGTATTGGTGCCATTCTCCTTAAAAAGAAATAAATGAGCACAAAGTCAACAGCATATCTGAAAATGTGAAGCACAAGCGTCAACTAACCCTAGGTTTCCACTACAGAGATTTTTCTGTACGGTACGTATACGGTCCGTATACGTGAGCAAACAACCATGTTGTCACCGTTGTAGCATGCTCCATTGTGCTGAAATACGTACCGTAGACGCAC
>OMKY01007606.1:5077-20480 GCA_900302395.1 Bregmaceros cantori
CTGAAACGATTTTCAACTAGGCCGAGATCAAGACTGACTGAAAGTCTTGATCTCCTTTTTCTTCTTTTTTCTTCTTTCTTCTCTCTTCTTTCCAGTCCTCCGTTAAAGGAGTTCTGTAAACAACCCCAAATTACTGTCCTTAACCGCGAAATCAAGGTTGGGGGGTAGTTAGGTAAAGAGCTGCTATACTCCTTGAATCTAATACTAAAAACGTAATCACTTTTGTGAAGCGCCTTGAGGCAGCTTCGGCTGCGATTTTGGCGCTATATAAAAATCTGATTAGTTGAGTTGAGTTGAGTCCGAACTAACCTTGGCAATGGCTGAGTTCAGCTATTGCTGACGTTGTAGTTCCTCTATTCCCAGCTCCTCCACGGGGGGCGCTTTCGTTACAATATACATAGTGGTTGTGTTGGTCTCAACCTGCGACAGCTAGACTAGGGAAATTGATGTGATGGGAGATGCAAGCAAGTTAACCGCTGATCATTTTTTTGTTATTTTTATTTCTTCTAAACCATTAAAACGTCAAAACCGCTCCTCAAAAGTGGCACTACAGACAATATAATCAAAAAATGACAGCAGGATGCATCTGTAAAGACCCACAGAAGATTTGCAATAACGGCTTGGCAAAGGGAACCCCAACATGCCTACATTAAAAATTTGGTAAAAAGCAAAACAAGAGCTGCCCAGTAGCTCAGTTGGTTAGGCAGAGCGCTGGAAAGCACGCATGTGCCTTAATGGCGCGGTGAGTCGGTGATTCGAATCTCGCCACCGACGCATTTCCCGCGTCGCATTTCCAGAGTAGTCTGGAAAAGTTGGAAGAGTTACTGGGCGTTCCGCAATATGGAGAAACATTCCAGTCCACATGGAGGTTGATCAGAGTAAAGTGAACGAACCCGTAGATGTCCTGGTCCTCTACGCTGGGTTTGAGTGGCACCTTGGGTGGGCCATGCATCTTCGGTATGATGGGGCTCACCAGAGCTGATGACGTGAATGAATGGGCGAAATTAGTTTTCATTGAACATGTCAAACAAAATTAGAGCTGCAACTGATTAATCGATTAATCGATGATCATCGATTATTGCATTAATCTGCAACTAATTTGATAATCGATTAATCGACAGCAATTAATCGCTTCCTTGTTTGGTCTCTCATCTGATTAAATGTGTTGAATATGTTGTTCGTTTGCAATATCAACAATGTTTCAGGTTAATAATCACTACAATGTTGTCCGTCGCAGTAGCCCAGTCTGTTAAGAGTGAGTACGCTGCGAAGCACAGAAATGGAACATGTGTGGAACGCAGAATCGTGGGTTCGCCTCCCCTCCCCGACATCTTTGCCGCATGTCTCCTCCCACTTCTTCACCCCTTTTTCAACCCAATCCTGAATAAAGCTCTGAATGGAGCGCAAAAAAAACATTTGTTCCGAAAATACAAATGTTCCGATTTCAAAGGAAAAAAATTAACAGATTAATCGATTAATCGCCAGAAAATATGGCCGATTAATCGATTATGAAAATAATCGTTAGTTGCAGCTCTAGTTTCAGTAGTGCGTATGCTGTGTAACCGCCTTTTGACTGGGCCACTGCACCACCACCACCAGAGCTCTGAGTTGTTTTTGAACAGGGGTGCTGAGATTTTAAATGGGTGTTTACTGCAGCAAAGGCCCACGTCCTGGCCACTCGAAGGGTTAGCGCAGCCTGTCGGAACTTCATTAGTGGCGGAAGGAGGCGCTCATTAAGCACATGTAACCTCTGTCCCCACGTTCGGGCTTTTAAGGGCTAACAGCCTAACACGATACAACAGTAAAACACCACCCATAGTACGGACAATAAAACGACTGAATTAAGGGACAAAGTCACAGACATTACGAGCAGCGAGAGGAAAAAAATGCCACCATGTTTTCTCCCGATTTGAGTGTATGTGTGCATGGGTGTCTGTGGTTGCATTTGTGCATGTTTGTGTGTTGACTGTGGCTGTTTTGGTACGTATGTCTCAACTCAACTCCCAATCAAAGTCTTCTCGAGGCACTTTAGGGCAGATGCATTTGTGATCTCATAACTTTGATTGATAATTCATCTTCCTGCACTCTGGACAGTCCCCGAGTTCTTTACGATCCTAACACAGTCTCAAACATGTGGCCCGCCGTAGCATATTTTGCAGCTCCCACCTTAATATGAACGTTTTTTTTTTTTTTTTAAGTTATTTTTTGGGTGCAATCGCCTTTTTCATTCTTTATTGAGAAAGATAGTGACAGACATTGCAGAAAAGCCAGAGAGGGTATGCAAACCCAAGACCCTGCTTTTCCTGTGGCCTGGGGGATGTGTTCTCTAACCACTACCCACCACTAATATTAAACAAAGTCTAATATTAAACAAAGTTTAATATTAAACAAAGTTTAATATTAGTGCGGGCCACAAAATTAACATTTTATCAAATGCAATAAAAATATGCAAATTTTTGTTTTACGGCACAAGTTTTATATTGTAATCAAACCTCAATCTCACTTATAGATCTCGTTGCTCCATACGCAGGGTTGGGAAAGTTACATTTTAAGTAATCCCTTGCAGTTACATGTTAATAATGAAAAAATGGTAACCCCATTACCCAATTCCATTACTTTTAGATTCCATTTAAAAGCATATAGCTAATACATCCAGCCGACAATTCCATGCATTCCAAAGACTTTTAATTCCGTTTTTGTGCAAAATGGAGCTCTACAAATGCTGTGTCACATTGACAATGGGTGTTGTCCATTATGAATGGGAGTCTGTTGCATGCAAATTTACAAGTTACAACAATTACCTTGGAATAAGTGTGAAATTGCATGCAATCCCCTATTCCAGGCAAGTGTAGCAATAAACTCACATATTTAAAAATGTAATTGTAAGGGACTACAGTTACTAATTTATGTAATCAGATTATTGCAATCTGATTACGTGCAATACTCTACTACCCAACTCTGTACCTAACCAATAACTGTGTTTTGGTAGTGTGTTGTATTGACAGGGTTAGTTCCAAATGTGAGTTGCAGAAAGGTCGGTGAGGGAAGGAGAATTCGCAATGCTGTGAACTAACTCAGGCACTATACATGTGCTGGGTGTGGGTGTCTTACCGACTGCGCCACAGAGCCAGCACAGCGTAATTTACGATTTAAAGGCTTTTTTGAACCACTTCCTTGTAAATACGACTTATATGTTTCTGTCCCCATGATTTTTGAGGCTAAATTCAATATTCTTTGAGCTTATTTATTCCTTTTCTGTTTAGGCTGCCATCCAACATTGCCATATTAAAGACTAGGCAATGTGGTATGGCAACCTAACCACAGGATAGGGATTGTGTTAACGGTGACCATTGACCAAGAATCTGAAATTATTGGCCAGTAAAAATCTGCCTTTTGAACTTTTTTTGTTTTAAAATTTATACTGATGGGATGTGTGGGTGTGTGCATGTCTCCATGTGTGTCTTTGCGTGTCTGGGTCTCTCTGTATTTCTACGTGTGTGTGTGACTGTGTGCATGTGTGTGTGTCTGTGTGTATGGCTGTGTCTGTTAAAAGCCTGGCAGAGCAGTTGGCAGGGTCATGTTTTAGGATATGGTTGTAAAGGAAATCCAGACTTGTTGTGTTCCCCAAGCAAACAGACTGGTGAGATCAGAGCAAAGCATCAGCTGGGACAACCCTGCTGTCTCCGTCTGTCTCGCTGTGTCTCATATGGCACACTTGTGTCAGTCAACTCAAATTCAGTTCACTATCGTCCAGTGCATTTTAGAGCTGCAACGGATTAATTGATGATAATCTATTATTGAATTAATCGGCAACTAATTTCATAATCTATTAATCGACAGTGAGTAATCGCTCCATTGTTTGGCCCCTCCTCCACTCAAATGTGTTGAATATATGTTGTTCAATGTTTGCTACTTTGCAATATCAATAACGTTTCAGGTTAATAAACCTTCCGATTTTGCGCAGCAGCTCAGTCTGTTAAGAGTGAGTGCACTAGAAAGCACACATATGCCATGATGGGCCAGATAATCGTGGGTTCACTCTCCTCACTGACAGATTTGCAGCATGTCTCCTCTCCCTTTTTCACCCCTTTTCCAGAAAATTTTGTTTGAAGCTGAAAATAGTATGAAAGGGCAAAAAAAAAACCCCAAAGAAATAATAGTTCTGATTTCAAAAGGAAAATGAACCGATTAATCGATTAATCATCAGTAAAAAAGGCAGATTAATCGATGATCAAAATAGTTGTTAGTTGCAGCTCCAGTGCATTTACTTCTTTAGTGCACTCTGTCGTGGTTCAATGCTGCCTCAAATCAAACACCTCAGTTTCTCACATACATTCACAGGGAATGACATTGTGTTTCTTTGGCAGAGATGCAACCGAGTCCCTTGTTCAAGTCTCAAGTCTTCTTGGGCAAGTTAAGTCAAGTTCCAAGTCAACTCCAAGTCAAGTCATTATTAACATGCTGTAATTTTAGCTCCTGAATCGGATTTCAATGAAGTCAAAAGCAAGCAATAGTTTTGCTTTTATAATAGCATTGATCTTTTTTTGTTGCTATTTTATTAAAATGAGATTCTGGAGCTCTTGTACGTTGCGCTACCCACTTTGAATGGCGGCAGCGTACGAACAGCACGTCAGTGGATATGACGTGAATTTGCGCCCATCCGTGACCTCAAAAACTGTGGACTGCGCACAAACCACTAAAACAAGTGTGTCATTCAACACACAGTGCAGGTCTCGCAATCAGAAACAGAATCATTTTATTGCCAGGTTGTAGCACGTTTTGGATCTGAGGTGCTTCAAGATTCAATAATGTATTACTATTTCACAGTGTGATAGGACTTTGTTACATTCCCACAGTATATAGTATAAGTAGACATAATAGACAAAAGTAAACAGGGCGTGCATGTTCAAGTATCTAATAGACATTGCTTAAGTGCTATTTCGCAGGTGGGATGTTCAACACAAGATTTGTACCGCTTTTTTCTACTTGAACTTTGGAGGTTGAAGGAGTGATGCACAGCTGATGATCTGCGTCAACCACAAGTTTTTCTGTGCAGTATGAACGTTGCCTGCATTTGAAGCTGATTCAGGTCACAATAAGATTCATATTTGTGACCTGGCCTGACACATTCGAATCCCCAATAAAAACGGATAAATATTAGGTGGGACTTGAGTTGCTTTCATGGAATTTGAGGGGCTGGACTTCAACGATGAGTGGAATGCGCATGGTGGGGGTGACCTCCTGGAATGCAGGACCTGGGCTTTCTATTAGAACCTGGACTTGTACTTGGAAGGACAAGTACAAGTACAAGTTGGGGAGAAGAGGGAGGCGTGACACGCTTCCCATCCGCCCGCACAATAAAAACACTGACCCCACGAGTCAAATACCAGGTGGAGCTTTTTACGCAAAACGCCGCCTATAAACTTGGCCGACCTTGTTACTAGCTTCTGATGCGCGTTTGACGCGTTTCAATGACGCTCAGAATCTGCCCAACAGAGCCATGGCATGTCAATAAATTCTTCTTCAAAAATCAATTTTCCACTGACAAATACCTGTTATTATCTGAGCCCATGAGTCAAATGCAGCTTTTTATGCAAAAATGTTTGACGCCAAAAATCAACAACAACATTTTCCACAAATTTGGCCACCAATCTTACTTCTTGGTGTTTCTATGCAGACAGGAGTGATGCCGTGCTTTGCGACACAACTTCAACAAAAGACAAACCTCATTATGTAACTCATGTTTTCGAGGTCATAATGATGGACATGCTTGATGGGTTCTCACGTGTTGGATGTGTATGGTTGATATTATAGCACATGAGTGAGTGAGGTAGCCGCATTGGGTAGCAAACTGTGTTGCTACAGGAACTTGCCAAGTGCAGAGTAAGGCAAAAGTATCCAAATGTCTTACTTGAGTAAGAGTAAAAGACATTTGTGAACAAACAACTCGAGTACGACTACAAAGTACTGATCCAAATGTCTACTCAAGTAGAGTAAAAAGTACAGACTCAGAAACCTACTGAAAAAGTATTATTGAAAGTAAAAAGTACAGTCTTACAAAGTTCAAATGTTGCTAAAAACCTAGCCTAACTTCGCATAAGGTTCATAAATCCCACTGCCAAACATTGAAATTGACATGAACTCTTAATAACACAAAGAACAGTAATAAAGGGTTTACACCGCATCACTCCACTCATCCGAGTATTGAACAGGGCGACAGGAGATATGGCTCCTTGTTAACTCCAATTGCTCAGGGGTGACACCTAATGGCTGTCTCCCATAATACAGGCCCATGTGCACTCTTGTCATTCTATCCTCACATTATGCATATCCCTACTACCTATCATCAGTGCCCAAAAAAGGTAAAAAGCCTTTTTTGGGAAAAGTAACGAGTAGAAGTACCGATATTTCTGTTAAAAATCTACTGAAAAAACGACTTAAGTACAGTACTTAAGTATTTGTACTTTGTTACTTGCCATCTCTGGTCAAGAGTAATCTGACTACTGATTACTTAAAAGTAACTTACAGGCTACTTGAAGGTTATATTCCATTTGACTTTTATCAAGCCAACAATTCCATGCATTCCAAGGAGCATTAAATTCAACTTTCATGCAAAACTGAGTTCTATCAATGTGAGTGCTATGTCACATGACAGTGGGTGTGGTCCATTCTGAAAGTGGGGGTCTGTTCCATGCACATTTTCAAGTTTCATGCACATGTTTCAACAATGGCCTTGGAACATTGAAACATTGAGGCATAAGTGACTGTAATTGTAAGATTACAGCTACAGTTACTATTTCTCATTTATTTATTCAGATTACTGTAATCTGATTACATATAATCCGTTACTAGCGATCCCTGGTTGTAGCCAATGACACATCGATCTTCATGGCATTTTCTTTAGTAGACGCCATGTTAACACCACCTGCAACATAAACACCCCTCCGAAACTCATAGGCAGTGCCTGGAGTTGTGCGCTGGAGAGGGTCAGCTGTTAGTCGTGTAACGCCGTGTCAATGCTGTGTTCCCTGGCGCTCTCCTCAGCAGAACAAGCACACTCTCCCTCAACGAGCCTCTCAAATGTCCTGTGAGGTGCAGTTGGGAAGGAGGGGTGGGGGTCCTCCACCAACTCGGTCGCCAGACATGACGAGTCAAACCCGGAGTTTCATTTCAAAAAAGCCCCTTAGACCGTGCTGTCATCTGTGTGTGTGTGTGTGTGTATGTGTGTGTGTGTGTGTCCCTTGCTAAAATGACAAGTTTAACTTGTACTTTCATTTTGAAGAGCAGGAGCTACTTGTAAATTGTTAACGTCTGTTCAAGTTGAAAGTACTGGCTGTCAGTGTGTGTGTGTGTTTGTGTTCACGTACATACACAGATTTCTTTCCGTTTCTATGCTGTGTGTCCTGAGATCTGAGTTGACTGTAAAAAAAAAAAGTTCTGTGTAAGGAAATATTCTGATATGCAGAGTTGCAACCAGTGGTTATGCTGTGTACCAGTGGTTATGCTGTGTACTTCTCTAAAGTAATGCCGCCAAGCATCATTTTTAATAAAAACAAAAAAACAAGGATGCATGCCAACTCGCCGAGTAGCCTCAAGCTGACCTGACAACCCTGAAAACAGAAAGTAAAAACAGGGCCATCTCTAGTGGGCCTCACCAATCTTGATTCTTAAGAAAGGAGTGGTACGGTGTGCATCCAAAGTCATTCGATGCAGCCTTCCCACACTTTCATCACTATTTGACACTAGAATAATTAGGAAGGCTAAAAAAAAGGGAAGACAACTTACAGTAGATATAGAAGCATTGAAAGCTCAACATCTCACTTTAAAAACCAGCACCTACCTCATAGCTATTAGACATTTGAAATTGACTTGCTAGAATGCTGTTGAGTAGGGGTGTAAATCACACCCATCATGGCGATTCGATTCAATATCGATTTCCTGACCCAACGATTTGTTTTTTTTTCGATACTCAAGAATTCACCACAATTCGATACGATTCAATACGAAAGTTACAGCGGCAGTTTTCATTACAGCAGAGATTATCTTCTACTAGGCGCAGCGGTGTCTTGCTGCTAGAGTGTGTGTGTGCGTGTGTGTGAGAGAGCGAGAGAAAGATGGAGGGAGCGAGCTAGAGAAGGAGGTAATGCGTGAGTGAGTGTGTGCGGGGGAGTGAATGTAGCCGCTTTTGCGCGCCTGTGTGTGTAAAGAAGCGAGGTAGGAGGCGCCAAATAGGTTTGCCGCCACTCGCAGGATGGGCGTGGTATTACGTCCAGGAGAAAAAAATCGATACTTTTGCGGGGGTATCGATACATTGTATCAACAGCTTTTGTATCAATATATCGATAGTAAATCGATATTATTTACACCCCTACTGTTGAGTTGATATATATACTGTATATAGCCTCATATAATATGCACATAGTTTTTAAGCAACTGTTTTCACCTTCGATGACTGCTGCTGGCTCTTGCACTGTTCTGCCGTATGTTATGTTACTGTGTCACGTTGTCTTGTATTTATGTATGTAGTTATCAACTACTGTTGAAATGGGAATAAACTCTTGAACTAAAATAAAAAGGCAATGACCAACAATGTTCTCTGATTCTGGTCAGAAACATTTGATTTTTTCTCGCTGTGGGCTCGTCTGTGTGGCGTGCTTGTGGGGCGGGGAGGGCAGGCATGAGACAAATAAATAAAGCGTGTGGAAGTCAAAGCAAAACCCGTGCCATGCAGTCACTCGCGTGTGCCTGCGCGTTAGGCGTCCAAATTGAATATGGTCTCGTTAAGTCGTTAAGGGCGTTAACCCGTGCTGAGACGTCTGTTATGGCGAACGGAAAAATGTGTTTTGGATCTTTCTGACAAGTGCATGTGTGCACGCGCACATGGGTTTGCACGTGCACACTTTGTGTGTGTATGTGTGTGTGTGTGTGTGTGTGTGTGTGCATGTTTGCATGTGTGCATGTGTTTGTGTGTGAGCAAGATAAGCATCAAAGCAGAAAATGAGAGAAACATGTTTTGGTGCACAGCGATACGCTGATGTCACCACGCCACATGAAACTGCAGCATTTTGGTCAATATTACTGAACCATTTCTGTAATCTTTCTGTGTGCATGTGTGGGTCGTGCACCAAACTCCCACCACCCACAACCAGAGATGGCAAATGTACCCAGATTTCTTACTTGAGTAAGAGTAAAATACATTAGTAAAAAAAACAACTTGAGTAAGAATACAAAGTACTGATCCAAATATATAATTGAGTAAAGTTAAGAGTACAGGCTGAGAAATGTACTCAAAAGTATTTATGAAAGTATAAAGTACAAAGTACTAAAAATAAAATTGTATGTGAAATGCATTTTTTTTTTCAATGTTAGTTTGTCAGTGTTATTGTTTGAATAAATTACTAACAACCTAGCCTAATTTAGCATATATCTCAGGACTAAAGGAAAACCACTTATTAATGTAATAACTGGGATCCCTATTCACTCATTATACATTTTATGCTACCCCTTCAATGCGCAAAAAAAGAGAGAAAAAGTAATGAGCCTGTTTTGGTAAAAGTAAGGAGTAGAAGTACAGATATTTTCTGTATTTATTTACTCATTACAAGTAAAAAGTAATTACTGAAAAAAAGTACTTCTAAAAGTACAGATACCTGAACATTTTACTTAAGTACAGTACTTAAGTATTTGTACTTCGTTACTTGCCATTTCTGCGGTCTACTCACGCCGACATGCAGCCACCACTTGGATATAAGTGTTGCATGCTGGACACTTGCCGATCGGGGTGGTGAAAACATATTAGTTGATGTGCGCTGCAGTAGCTCAGTCTGTTAAGACAGTGATGTTCGCCTTCCCTCACTGACAGCTTTGTCGGATGTCTCTCCCCTTTTTCACACTTTTCCTAATTATGAATAATGTTGAAAATGCACTTTGAAGATATACAATTGAAAAAAAGATAAGTAGTAGACTGACGTGGCTTTTAGTATGCTAATGTAGCATAATGCAGCTGCAGCCCTGAAGAGTATAATTTCAAAACCAGGCCTTTGAACCGATATTTTTTCCCAATCAGTTTGTTCCAAACAGAAATGAAATTATAACGTTTCCGGCTACAAATTGACGTTCCCGAACCGATAAGAACAAAAAAATATATATTGTTCCTGGAACGGTTAATTTCGTTCCTGTCAGCTGAAACACCGGCTTGATTGCTACAACTTGTGCCAGGCTTCACACAGTCAAGTTGACGCTCGTCACGGGTGTGGCTGGGGAGGGAAGGTGCACGGCGGCAGAAACTGGCACAGCAGCGAACACCGGACATCTGTGCCGTGCGGGGCACTCGGCGGCACGGTGGAGGCTGGGGGCTGGGAAGGCAGCAGAGACTGGCGGAGTTTCAACGAAAACCTTGAGGAACGAAATAAAAACAGTATTAACTGGTTACCATTGTTTTAAAATAAGTGTTCCTTTTCCAGAAGATAAAAAATAACAAACTTTAAATAGTTACTGGCTTTTGTTTTCGCCTCAAAGCCCTGTTCAAAAGTGACCTGAATTTGATATGAACGTAACTTGTGTCATTTGTAGTCTGCACAGAAGTCATATTAAAATCAGCAGAGTCTGTTCAGATGTCCAATGTCCAGGCCTATGTGTGTGCGTTTGTGTGTGTCTGTGTGTGTGTATGTGTATGCGTGCGCTGGCTGGCGATTATTGTTTTAATGGTGTTCTCTATATATGGAGCGACACAACAGACAGCTGTCTCTAACCACCAGCCCACCCGCTCAGACTATTTTAGCCCTCCATCAACACCCAGATACATATATCACACACTGTGGACTCCCCTACTTCATTGAGGCTCTGTTTCAGTCCTGTTTGTTCTCTCTGTCTTGCAGTCTCGCTGTTCGTCTGTCTCGCTCTCTCTGCATCTCAATCTGTGTGTGGTTCTTCCCCCCCCCTCTCTCTCTCTCTCGCTCTGTCTGCCTCTATGTTTACTTTCTTACAATCTCTCTCTTTCTCTTTCTCTCCCCCTCTATCCCTTGTTCTCTCCCTCTGTCCATCTTTCCCCTTCTCTCTGTCTGTCTCTATACCTCTGCCACTCCATCTGTGTGTTCCCCTCTCTACCTTTCTCTCTCTCTCTCCCCCATTACTCCATGCCCCTCAGTCTCTCTCTATCCCACTCTCACTCACTCTCCCTCCCTCCATGGAACAACACCTCTCTCTCTGTCTCTCCCTGTCTCTGTCTCTGTCTCTCTCTCTCTCTCTCTCTCTCTCTCTCTCTCTCTCTCTCTCTCTCTGACCTCCTCTGCCCCCCTCTACCCCCACTCTCTCTCCCTGTCTTTCTATCTAAGAGTATCTCTGTAATGGTTGATTGAGAACTGGAAAACACAAGCTTGCAGCCAACAGCAGCTGTCAGGGTGTAAAAGTGTGCCGTTATAGATGAAAGTGTTTAAATGATGCATTATGTCTAGCTGTGGGTTAAGACATGAGGTGGGAGCAAATAATTCTTTCACTCAAAGAAATGAGTAATAGACTTATGCACACCTACAACAAGAGTTAAACCAATATGTAAAAGGTACCTGACGAGGGATGCACGTATGGAACAAACAGCTTTAGATCAATGTGAGAGACTACAAGTTACATCCATCATCCTTCTCTCTCTCTCTCTCTCTCTCTCTCTCTCTCTCTCTCTCTCTCTCTCTCTCTCTCTCTCTCTCTCTCTCTCTCCCACTCTCTCTCTCTCTCTCTCTCTTTCTTTCTCTCTCCACACTTCACACAAACGATAGAGGGCATTAAGAATGCTGGTGCGCCGCAACTCCGCACGCAGTAACCCATGAGTGCTGAGTCAGCAAGAAATGATCCGCATAAAGATCCAAGTACCCCCACTGGCTCCAGTTCCTAAAACATGCAGAAAAGGTGCGCTCCAGGTGTGAGGAAAGATCTCACTGTCTCTCCCCGACGGTTGCCATAAAGCTATTCTTAAGGTTTTTTGTTTTTTTTAGCGTTTGAAAAAGAAATGGGATAGAGATGTACACAAAGTGCTGCCGCTCACTGGCGAGTCATCAGCTGCACAACAAAGATCAACCTGTAATTCAATTCCATTCTCACCTTAAGTGACGGTTTTGTACTCTTTCTCTCTCTCTCTCTCTCTCTCTCTCTCTCTCTCTCTCTCTCTCCTGGTTGCACACATGCTTCACATAAGCAAATGACGGGAAATCAAAAAAAAAAATGAAATGCCAAGACCTAAAACGCACCCAAAATGTGCACTGTGCACAGGTGTGGAGTGCATTACATGCATACATGCATACCCATGCATCCAACATGGTCCCCAATGGTACGAATAAACACTTGCCATAATCCCGTTTCTTACCACTCCCCACCGTACCAGATGATTACCTGCGATGGGGCTGTGCCGCGCAGAGCAAGTTATGCTTTTGGTCGCATAACTCAAAAAGTTGTGCACGGATCTGGATGAAATGACAAGCGGAAGAATCGATTACATTTTGGCGCATTTCTGTAGCCAACATAATCATACTTCATCACCAACTTACAGATAGATGGCTAGGTGCTTACCGCAGTCACGTGACCAGACTTCCGGCTCATAACGACCTCTGGGAAATGTAGTTGGCTTGTGCTGAGCATGTTCACCGTTGGCGTCAATTGCAATCGCGCTACTCTAGCAGCACTTGCATTGATAATGAGTTGCCACAGATACTGCTAGCACTAAAAGTAAAAATGTTTTGTACCACTACGGTGCAGGTTTGCAATCTCTGAGTTCTTCTAGTTTTGTACTGGTTCCATCTCTCCTCTGAGTCGCTGTCTCTCTCTTTTGATCTCACTCTCGCACACGCACACAAATAATTTGAAACAATTTTTTTAAATGCAGCGGCACCACACCTCCCGGTTGCAATAACCATTATGAGCTTTGAGTCAGCAAGACATAAACTCCCACTGCCGTCAGCTCCTAAAACACTGTGCTCCGTGCACTCCAGGTGCGAGGACATGAATGCACCCGTGCTTCTTCCTGATGGTGCGGAGAAAAGGCTTGCCATAAACCCATTTTTGATTTTTTTGTTTCAAGAGCGTCTGCCGTTTGAAGAAGAAAATAAACGCGATGGAGATGTAAGCGAAGTGATGCGGCTCTTTGGCGATCAATCAGCTGCAATACAGGAGCGTTGACGACGATACCAACAACGATGTTGACGGATGGGCCAGATGAACTCAATGAAGATGACAAATCTCCCGTCAGGGCAAAGAATGCATGCATTGAGCGCGTTCAAACGGTTGCCTTCGCACAACGTGACGGATCGCACGCTAGTAGCTCCCATTAATAGGCCACAGGGTCTGTCAGTCTTTGTGTCAAGTCTTCTGAACTTTGTGTGATGAAGCACCTCTCTGTTTTTCTCTCTGTCTCTCGCTCTTTGTCATTCAGTGCCTTTTTTTTCCACTTCTCTCTCCCCATATAGACCTGGATATAAATATTATCATTCTTTCTTTGTCTCTCGCTCCCTCTTTCCTTCTCTTTTTTGTTCTTTCTAGCGGTATCTCTCTTTATGTTTCTCTAGCTAGTTTCTCCTCATTTTCTCCCTCTCGCTCTCCATTGACTTATAAAAAAACATCTTTATTACCATTGCCATTCATTCAAGGTCACAGACTGGTAATTTCTCTTGGTGTAGGTGCAGGTTATACGAGAATGTCCAACACAGAATGGTATGCTATAATAGTCTTATGCAGTCAGTAGCTTTTCGCTAAGTTAACGAACCAAATAAGAAAATAATCTTTTGTCTGTATAGTGAAACAGACTATATACAAGGCATACAGTTGTTTGGTAGTGCTGGGGTCAGAAATTGGTTTGTGCAGCCATCATCTCATGCTTTCCTACTCTTGGCTGTCTAACCTGGGTCACAATAACGCCTTTTTAATAAGTAACCTCTGATTGTACTGGGTTACTTTTTAAAAGTAATCCAAACCATGGCAGTATATTCTCAAAACAATATATGTTATTTTACACTGTTGCTGTTGTGTAAAAAAAGAGATATATATTATTTCACTCTGGTGGTGACCCACTGTGGCGACCTACTGTGTCTGAGCGGGAGTTTTTAAATAAGAAAAACATTCCAAACATTTGAATGTTTACTTAGTCTCATTGCATTAAAGCAGCACTTTTTTAAAGGAGAGTTGACAGTTTCCGAGTGTTTTTAAATCTTCCATAAGGATTGATCATGTTGATGGACTCCGAAAGAAAATGTATCTGACCGTTTAGATCAGGGCTGTGTCGAATGGAAGGTTTACTTTCACTCAACATCAACTCTCAATCCAGTCCATTTTTAAATAATTCATCTTTAAAATTGTAGTGGAAAATATGGACTGGCCAGTTCTATTTGTTGGCAGTGGAGAACTTCATGCGCCTCTTGCTGGCTTAGATTAACCCAAGAGGAAAAACAATGGGCTATTACACATTCATATATATATATATATATATATATATATATATATACGTATGTATGTGTGTGTGTGTGTGTGTGTGTGTGTGTGTATGTTTGACCACTCTACTTTAATGTTTTCAAAGTCTTAAGTCACCCCTATAAGTCTGTGGATTTTCCATACTGCCTTTGTCTTTGATGATTGTTGGAAAGGTACGTCAGGATCATTTTTGTGATGCACCTCGAGGCAGCCATGGCTGCGTTTTTGGCGCTATATAAAAATCTGTCAAGTTGAGTTGACTTGATACAGGACCCCAACATGGCAGCCGTTTAGTACGTGCAGTGTCCATCGTTCATGCACTGGGTTTCCGACTGTTTTTAGAGCATCATCCGGGCACTTTCAGTGCACTGAAATGTAATCGAACAACTCTGAACAGCGGCCTACGCAATGAAACATCGGGCACAGTGCTGCCCAGTAGCTCAGTCAGTTAGTCGGGCACAGTGCTGCCCAGTAGCTCAGTCAGTTAGGCAGTGCACTTAAAATCACGCATATGCCTTAATGGCGTGGTGAGTCGGTGGTTCGAATCCCACCACCAATGTATTTCCCGCATGTCTTCCCCCCATCTTCACCTGCTTCCACTAACCCTAATAAATAAAGCTTGGAAAAAACAGTCTGAATAGGCTGGAAAAAACATTAAAACAAACAAACAAACAAAAAAACATAGGGCGCAAGTGCATCATTTGAGAAACAGAGTGTAACTACAGTGAGCTGTTTTTGGATCGCCACTAACTCGATTCTGCCCCCATTTCAAGTTCAACATTGTGCATGAATTATTTCTCCCTTCAGGCAAAAGAAAAATAAAACAAGAAACACAAAGAAAAGTGACTCAATTTCATGTATTAATTGTTATGTCTTGTGTTGAATTGAATGTAGTCACTTGAAACCAAGTTGAGTCACTTCAAATCAGAATTGAGCCGCTTCAAATCAGAATTCAGTT
>OMKY01007671.1:2048-13765 GCA_900302395.1 Bregmaceros cantori
CGCTACCTTTTTAGTGTATATATATATATATATATATATATATATATATATATATATATAATTTTGATTTTTTTTTTAAGCCATGTTTTTCATCTGTATTGATTAGTCGGAAACTCGGTTGAAGAGATTGGGGTTAGACATTGCGGACAAGCCAACGAGGGGAGTAGAACTCGTCACTGTGGATGCTGGGGTAGACACAGCGTTTTTTAACATGAATGGGGGTGCTTTAGGTGCAGTGTCCATAACCTCTCGGCCAACGACACCCCCTATCTAAAATATAACGTAAAAAAAAGAGTTTTTAGATACACCAGCTGCCATTCTTAGCCTGAATGCAAGAAAGGTCATATTTGGTTTTCACCATTTGGTCTTATTAATAATAATAATATGTTTTATTTAAATAGCGGCTTTCTGAAAATTGTGGAATAAGATCTAACCATGACGCAGAAAAGAAAGCAAGGAAAACTAAAAGCTAGCTAAAAATGTTGCACAGAGTAGGCTTATTGAAAATGGTGGGTTTTGAGGCTTGATTTGAAGAGCGGTAAAGAGTCAATATTGCGGATGTCGGGGGAAGTGCGTTCCAGAGCTTGGGGGCGGGGGGGCATAGCGGCTGAAAGCTTGTCTCCCCATGGTGCTGAGGCAGGCAGAGGGAATAGTGAGTAGAATTGAGGAGGAAGAGCGGAGGGAACGACAAGGGAAGGAGATTTGGAGCAGGTGGGATAGGTATGGTCTTGGATGATGAATTCCTTGAACCGGGCTCCAAACCGGTTCAAGGAACGACAACGGAAACCGAAAACGAGCAGAATTGTACGGAATTTTACAAGGAGCAGAAATGGAAACGGAAACTGTTCCGGAACAGAAACGGAACATTATGAAATCCACAAAACCGGTTAAAAACATTTTTTCCCGTTCTCTATATATTTTACCATATCCTATGTCTGGGAGACTCTTTCCGTCCACTTACACATCTGGGGCTCAATCTTGTGGACAGACGAGGAAGCGAATGTAATGGCATTAATACAGTTTCCTCGGAGTTTGAAAGTCCACCAAATATATTTTGTATAAAAACAAAATCTAAACTTAGCATTGCACAATATAAGGAATTTTAAGAACAAACAAAATGTTTGTTTTCCGAACCGGTTCAGGACCAATATTTTGGTGGTGGAATGGTTCCGAGAACGAAAACGTTACATATAGACCTGTCTGAACCGTTCGGAACGTAACTTTTAAAGAATCATTCCGTTTTCAAGCTTTGATTGTATTGTCGGTAGTACAAGACTTCAGGACACTGTTCACCAGGCTGTTTGCAGCACCTCGTGACCATTGTGTGTATCTGTTACCATTTTGCAGGAAACAACAAGTGCATCTGTTCATCTGCGCGGAGCTGTTCCTCAGAGCCGTTTAGTGCGCTGTTTTCTCCTGTGCCTTATTATACCCGTGTACTGTATTTAGCCCTGTCCTCCCCCTCGGTTGCGTTGTGATCTACAACTCGTCTGGCAACCATACTCTCTGCACTTGTGTGTGTTTTTGTGGGGTTTGTGTGTGTGTCTGCATGACGGTGTGTGTGTGTCGCACCTGGAGGAAACTCATGTGAACACAGGGAGAGTATTACAAACAGGGTGTTGTGCGCAGAGTTCTGGCTAGCATGTAATTTCCAAATTGTAAATACGTCTTTTGATCAAAGCTCAAGCTTGTGTTTCTAGTTTTGTCCTTTATCCTCCTCTCTGAGAAATATGAACAGTACAAGATAGAGGGAGAGAGAGCGAGAGAGAGATAGAGAGATGAACTCTGCATGTTGGTGATAGATGAACCTTCATGTTCGTTGATATGAAGACGTATTACTATTACAGTACGGATGATAGAAATGCTGTACATATGTATACAGTGTGTACTTTGTTATGTATATAATCTTCATATTGTTTTTTTTCCATTCATTGACGTTTTACTGTATATTATATGTTTGTTATATGTATGCTTTGGCAATGTATGATGGTCATTACCATGCTATCTAAAGCCATATTTGATTTGATTTGATTGAAACGGAGATGATACAAGTGGGGTTGGCAATTACAATTGTTCATTAATAATTGTAATCAGTAGTGTAAATACCATTTTCAAATTTTAAAGTAAAGTAAGGAGTTATATTGCATTCCTTTTTTGTGATAACTGTGTGTAAACATTTGTTATTTTTTGGCACAAACCCCATTTTTCCATTTTTATTGACAGGGTTAGTATTAAAGGAGACAGGGTAAACCGACGTGTAAGCAGATTTCTGTAATGTGCTTACGTGTAGTCTGTTACTTACTTCCCAATGGTGTGAATGTGCTGAAGAGAGTAAATGAGGATGAAAGAGAGAGAGGAAGAGAAAATTGGCAAAGAAGAATTTAACTGAGCGGGATCGAGGGGAAATGGGCGTCTCTTCTTCTATTCCAACGCCAAAACATAGGTTGGAGTTGAAGGTAAGCGAACCACCTATGAGAGCAAGGTGAGAGAGAAGAGAGAGAGGGGCAGAGAGCATGATAAGGCGGGTAGTGAACAGAGAAGGCAGATGAAAAACAAGAAAAAAAGGTTGAAAAAAGTGCAACATTCCCAAGAACTCAGCCATCTTAATTATGCCGGATTAGAACCAGATGACGGAGTCACGGTGACGTCATGTCGGTGCGTTTATTCTGGGGGAGAAGGGGGAAGTACACACAAGGAGAGAAGAAGAGAGAGAGCGGCGTAGAAGAGAAAATACACCAATATGCGATGCAAAAGACAGATAGATGGGCGAAGCAGGTCGTGGGAGAGAAAACATGAGAAGTAGGAGAGAGACTTAGAGAGCGAGAATGAGTGAGAGCGATATAATGAGATTCTGAGATTACAATGCGCCTGTGCGCTATAAATTTGTATACTAGAAATTATTCAGATTCCTTTATTAGCCTCTGCGCAATGCACAGAGGAATTTATCTTGTTGTTAATACTACCATTACTATTAGTATGCTGCTGTTATCTTTTGTATTATTACTTGCTGAACCAGGGGGTGAACACATAGCCAAAATCAATTTCCATGTGTGTGCTTACATTTGGCAATAAAGTGATTCTGATGAATCAATTGATAATATCCAATTGACTTCATTTTCGTACCAAACAATCACCGTATTTTCTGGACCATTGAACACACCACTTTAAAAGCCGCACCCCGTCATTTTTAAGAAAACACGGAAAAGTATTTATATTAGCCGCCCCGGCCTAAAAGCCGCTGCCATTTACTGAAATTAATATTTAGTTTAACTTAACAGAGCTGAGCTGATCAGTCTCCGAACAGAGCCCGAAACCAACGTCGCTTGTCATAACGGCAAAACAGAACTTTATTGATTGCTATTGATTGAAACTCCTCTCCCTCATTGTTGGAGTGGAAAAGTCAGAAAAGCTTTTCATGCTGGTTCTGGTAGTGGTTCTGTGGCAATCTCTCCATATGGCTCCCAACATGCTAAGCTCACCCCGGGGTGAACATGACGTTGATGTCCCGTGCTCCTATTCCTTCTTCGCTCTTCACTGCCAGATCGATGGCCTTCAACTTAAATGTGCATCATTTGGAATCTGTATTTGTTTTATATGATGGTCCTTGAGGAATTTGTAAAGAAATAAATAACTGTCATGAAATATCTGTGCTGTCCGGCAATTTGTGTGATCCAATGTGACTTTCAGTGGCTTTTGAAAAAATGTTATACTGTACTAGCGTGCCGGTGGGAAAAAAAAAATAGTCGCACCGACTCATAAGCCACATAGTTCAAAGTGAGGGAAAAAAAAGTTGCAACTTATATCCCGAAAAATGGAATGAAGACCCACAATAGACGAGTTTGGGTGGTACTTCCGGTCTCTGAACGTCACTTCCGGTCTCATTTACATGCCGTCTATTTGGCTATTTTTCCAACATGTTTATTCGGTGGGAGCACACACCTACAGGGTTATTTAAAAATTGTAGTGGTAACTTGCAGTGTGCTATTCCACACCGAAATGCTCTCTTGCGGATCTGTGACCCACAAATGCATGATATAATAATCAGTGCAACTCGTTCCATTTTCTCATTCCTTTTGGAATAACTACAAGAAGCAGCCAGCCTGAAGAACATGTGACCACTCGGTGAGTAACTTCAAGTAGGATTTTGACTGTATTTCATAAATATTTATACAAAAAAGTTAACGAAGCAAGTCGAGTGATGTGTAACTGGTCATAGAGCAACATCTAGTGGTCGGATTTTGAATTGGTGTGCATTTTGTGTTTTTGCGTCGATCTATCACGGCCTTCTACCAGACTTTATATACATACATATATAAAATGACTCCCCCCAGTGTTTCGCACGTAACCTCGTCTATAGAACAGAATTTATCACCACTTTAATTTTCTAAGTTGATACCTGGTTGAGAATGTTTTTGGGTCATGCAGGTTAAAAGTCCTGCCTTGCCGATGAAGTTAGTTGATAATTGAACGCCGCATTACATTGATCAAATGTTTCCTACTACAGATACCCACAAACATAATGGACACAACAGGTTAGAATACATATCCGCACACACTACACTATAAATGATTGCATGCAACATAACAGCCTTCCTGTTACAGAGACAGACGCACACACAGAGACACACAATACAAGGTTGTTATCCACACACACATAGACTTGCATGCTACATTATACAGTCACGTATGCACGCACAAGGTTGTGATGCACGCACACACACAAACCCACCATCCCCCAGGTTACCTTGAAGCGTGACCTCTATCCATTAAAAGGTTTCGGTTCACTTTCCGAGGGAAGACGCCCCCCGTCCCCACCACCACAACCCCCCGCAACGGGGAATACAGTGACTTGTGATTAGGGGGTGGATCCGAGTGGATTTGCCAGGACCCGGGGGCCCCTACTTTCATAATTACACCGTGTCCCCCAGGAACGACCCCCGCGGCGCATCCTGCGCCGAGTGCGCTGTTTTTTACGGGGTCAGAGCCGCCAATTGGACACATCTCGTACCGACGCCCACGGCCCTTATTCCTTTTACGGACTACCCAGGGAGCTGTGGCAAGACTGGGAAAAGATTTCACATTAGCGGCAGACACCTGCTACTCCAACCTACTTAAAGGGGGAGGGAACGCTGCTGTCTTTAGCGCGAAGAATGTGGAGTAGAGCAAACGTGTTTTTTTCTTTAGAAAGTTCCATTTTCTTGCGGGGTTGGAAATTGAGAGCAAAGAGAGTGACACGTGAAAGAGTATGTGGGAGAGTAGAGAGAGAGAGAGAGAGAGAGAAGAAGGGAAAGAACAAGAGAAAGTCAGAGAGACACAGAATGATTCAACATCAAAACAGTCAGTCAGTCGTTTTGTCCGTGGGTTCATACACTTTAATTAACAGAGCACCACTTGTTCTTTGACTATTGAAAAGACAATTAAATAATTTCCCATCCTTCACTTCAAGTATCTTAGACCATGACCCACATCATCCCAGACTAATTAATTGCTTAAAAGGACGTAAGGTCACAGAAGGAACGTTGATATTTTTTCAAACTGGTCTTTATTCTCACATCTTTTTTTTTTTGTAAGTTATATTTTAGCGCAAGCTCCATTTTTCTTTCTTTATTGAGAGAGATAGCGATAGGATTAAATCGGAAATTGGGATGAAGAGTCGGGGGGAGACATTGTAGAAAAGCCGGAAAGGCGATTAGAACCTGTGGCGCTGCTCGACCTATGTTTTTTTTTTTCCTTATTTATTCTTATATCTTAGTTAATCATAAAGTTTGTAATTTCTGCGAAGGCGCTTTTTGAGAGTGAACAGCCAAGCTGCATGCACCAAAGCTTTTAGTAGGGGAGTTGATAAATATGAAAATAGTTTCTATATATCATAGCTACAAAAAAAGCATGTGTATGCAGCCCAGGTTATGAACAACCAGTAAAATACATATGTTGTTTGTTTTATATTTATCGTCCCAGGCATCTGAGAGATGACATTTGTAGTGTAGGGAAATAATTTTGATAAAATGATGGCGGGACCATTATTAGAAACCATGGAATCTGCTAGCGACAATTCAAAAATGCTTTTACCAGGAAAGAGTGGGGCGTACATGAACGTGCATCTTTCTCTTTGATCCTGCACACTCTGGAGAGAAGACGCACGTATCTATCGCAGGTGATTTATTGATAAAAGTTGTTTAAATATCATAAATTGGTCGAGATACGTGGTTGGAGAGTCGAGTGGTCATGGATGTAGCATCGGAGCGGACGTGAAAGCACCATTTTTTTTATTGGTGGTTTTTTATTGGTTCTTTATTTGTGAGCGAGTGATAGGAGTGATTGGATTAAATCGGAAACTGGGATGAAGAGTCGGGGGGAGAGTTTATTTATTTGTTTATTTATTTACAACAGGGACAATGCACATTGATCAACATGACAAAATCACGTAAATTGGTCAGTTGGCCAACATCTAATTTTCCCCTGTAGTCCCTCGGCAGGTCAAAACAGGTCAAAACAATAAAACCATTCATAAATGAGTTACAAAAACAGTGACAAGAAAAGTGACACATTAAAAGACATTACACTACTGTCTGTGTGAATCTCTTTCTGTGAAAAGGTTTACCAAAAAGATATTTAATAGGCAAACATAACACATTTTTAATGCGCTTTTGCTCATTTTAGGCCCACTCTTTTGAGCATTATAATCTAGTCAAAATCTATGAAGGCACATGATGGAAATTGCTGTCTTCAGCCAATGCTCATTTCCAAGAATAATTATTCCGTTTGCTGCCTTCGGAGAGGGCGCGAGGGGTGAAATTAAATTAATAGATCATTGACAGAGCAAGGTACGGGGGAGTCGGTCTCATTGAAGGACATTTGTTCTCCATGTCGCAGCATTAATTAATGGAACTTCAGCGGCGACATCGCCGGCACCATCGCAGTGGCTTTTCTTGGCAGCGCTATCGGCAGACACAGCAGTGAATCACTTTGCTGTCATGTTCTCATAACACGCCGGGAAATGGTTTGAGGGATACAGTATATTCAAGACTATTGGCCATTTTGGGTGGCTGCTTGGCAGTTTTATGAAGCGTATTATTGTTGTTGTGATAAAGGAGTATTTGTCTCAGGAATGAAAACAGTTCTCATATTCTGTTTTGCTTATTAAAGGTCAAGATTTTTCAATACCCGTGTTAGGTAATGGGTGTTGCAAACAATTTATTAGGCTATTGTATATTTTTACTGTGGATCCTGGAACAAATATTGACTTAACAGACTGGTCTGTAATATAATCACTTTTTTTCCATTATTTTTTGGATGCGAGCATACGTTTTTTAATTCAGTCTTAGTGTGAAGCAGGTGAGAGAGCGGGGAAGCAGCATACTTATGCCGGAGACGGCAATTGATCTCACGACAGCTGTGTACGCTGCGAGACTAAGCCAAAGGCACCGGATGAAGCGGCCTAACCGACTGCGGGAGCCAGCCCCAAAGTAATCAACAACACTATTACCATTTAGGGAATGTAGATTGGTATTAATTGCAGATGAAGCAGATTAAGATGTATTTATTTAATTAATGAATTCATTCATTTGAATGAGGGGTGTCACATTTCACCAATCGCTAGTAGGTAAGATGGTCTGGTACCATGCATGGCAGAACTTTTAACTTGTGTTAACAAACTCTCCAAGGAAGAAACTTCACAAGTTTAAGTGATCATAAGTGGTCATTGAGGTATTTTATGCCCCCCTTCATTGTGCTGGCAAATGTATGGTAAAACAAATCTTCAATTATTTGGTAATGACTAATTCATTCAAATTAGGTGAATCGATATTCGATTCACCTAATTTGAATGAATGATTGAATTGGAATAATTGTACGCAAAGTACCATGACATCGAGCTGTGTGGTCCCAATAGAACACACTGCATTCCAACTGTATAGTGCAATCATTATGACCTCACTGTCCTTAATATTTCTTTCTGGCATCCTCTTAAGCTGTAACAAGGCTATGACTAAGTATGCAAGTGTTTATATTCACTCTGATTGGCTGTCAGGTTTTTGGGAATAGTGCTGACCCCCAGACAGAAGTGAGTGCTCTGGAGATTGACTTAAATTTTAATTTTATGCAGCACTGTCAGAATACACACATACTCGTTCTTAGCTTATGTAGGCTCACGCCCCCTAATGACTCAGCCTGTCTTAGGTTGGCCACACATTCACAGCAGATGGCGCTATACGGCACCAAATGTAACTTTCAATTTCTGTCATCCGTGATTCGAAAGAAAGTTTGCAGTGGTCTCTTCATCCACTCGCGTGCAGATGTGCTTGAGCTTGTGGGTAAAGTCCTCGAGTCTCGCCGTATCAGGACTCCGAAAGGGCGATCCTATCCACAATTTTCTCCTCCAGTCCAGTCACCCTCACGGAGATTCTCTCCTCCAGTCCCGTCAATCTTTCCAAGATAACAACCAGAACTGGGTCGCCCTCACCTCGAGGCGAAGTGGAGCCGGCCGAGCCAGGAGTCGCCGGGAGTCGCACCACCATCCCCTCCCTTCCCCACTAGCGGAGCAGGTGTTGGGAGCAGGGTGGAAGACAATGCATGCATGGTCACCGGAAACAACCCCACCCCTCCTCCAAATGCAGCTTTCAATTAAAGCGTCAGCTAAAGCCTTGCACAGATAATAGTTGTAGGCAATTGACTAGTTTATATTGGTATGTATGGTTTTCCCCATGATGCATAGCATAATCACTGTACACCGTGTGTGTGTGTGTGTGTGTGTGTGTGTGTGTGTGTGTGTAATTTTTTGCAGCAACCCCTGGTTCCCTGGTACCAGTCACATATGTGTCAACCAGGCTACTTGTTTCTTTATTAACCAGAGGTTCTGGTATTTTCTGGATTTTCTTGTTTCACTTGTTCAAATTAATTCACCAACGTTGACCATGTAGGAGTAGTCTTTTTTTAGGTTATCTGCTGGCTGCTAATGGACTATTCCTGTTTCTAATTTGCTGACATGAACTTTCCTTTGATTTCTGTCATACTTTTAAGTCTCCCGCCAGCATTCATTACAGGGATAGTTGTGCAATGGAAAAGCTTACAAATTGTTCAAAAGCGGGGTAAGTTTGGCTGAACGCCAGTATCAAACACAGCCGAGTGGCACGGCACGGACTGCGTTGACGCTGAGATTGGAATGGCGAACCAAATTGCAATCACTTTTATCGAAACGCAAAGGCTGCATGTGATCAAAACGATTGCAAATTGAATCAGTTCTACAATGTTTGTGGCTTGAATAGAAGGTGGGTGGAGGGGAAAAAAGGAAGAATCTCAAAGTAAGTAGAGATCAAGGTGTTGCTAAGTGGTGCAACATGGTACGTCTCTATTTCCCACACTTAAAATCACCCGTTCCACCTTCGCCCTTCCATCTTAATCAACATCAAATGTGAACTATCTGCCAGTAGGGGGAAAATCCTACAAATTGGCCGCCCTTTTATGTCGGCGCGGCTCGGATCGCCATGAAGTGCTTTGATACATAAATCATTGAAATAAAACATGTAACATCAGACTGTTTCGTGAAACTTCAACATGGCACATTTTAATGGGATTATTTTAAACCTGACAACCACCTAGGTAGCGGAACACGCTGTCGGTGCATTATTTCGTCAATGGACTAAAAATGGAAAAGGGGAGAAGGTGAAATGGAGGCGGTGGAGAAGAATGGAGAAGATTCAAATATAAGTTCTTCCGGAAAACCACCTTCCTTGTAGCCTACAACAATAACAAATAATAATTTTTAATTCAATGTCTTTTCATGCGGCCAGCAATACTAAAATAAACAATGTAAGATCAATGCATTATAATAATCAATAATGGTGGATAGTGGTGACTTTCATTAGTTTCCAGGCCAGATCCAGAAACAGCTTCTTCCCCCTAGCTGTCTCCCTTCTTAACACTGACAGAAGCACCAGCCACCTCACAAGCCGCACAGTATTCTGAGTGGTGGTTTTTTAGCTTGACTTGTGAACTTGTTACATTCTAACTGTGTCACTTTATATTATATCTTATTATTTTATTTTGTTATATTTTATTACTTTTGACTGCCTAATGTTAGTGTTATTTAATATTTTTGGCAGTGCCAGTACTCTATTTTTTTCTAGTATGCTATTTTTTATTGTAGTATTTTCTCAGTTTTTTCTTTTACTATGTTATATTTACTGTACCGGGGTGTGAAGCAAAAGTCAATTTCCGGTTGACCTGGCAATAAAATGTGATTCTGATTCTGAATGTCTTATTAGAAAGAGGCTAGTTCTTTTTTTTCAATACATGTCTCTCCATTCTAAAACCACTGCACTGCAGCACCACCTATGGGCAATTTGTGGTCAAGATTGAACTTGATTTATCCTGTCTCATGCTGTACACCCAGCAAGCAAATTTTCATTTAAATCAGATCTTTGTTTTTTTTTATCGCTGTTGTGTGTATGATATTTGAGTCAGCTCCCGGATGCCTTGTCTTTGCAATTTTATTGCTTCATCACTGTCCCCTGCTTCAGCTGGCAAATATATTCTGCCAAGTCACATTTGGAAATGTGTGAGAGGAACCTTGACTGCATATGGAATGAGTGACCACTAGCTAACAGACAACCGCAGGCATACCTGGTGTCCTAGTTAAGACAGACAGTACCTGCTGCTCCCAATGGGAGGTGGAGGTAGAGATACGCTTCCTCTGTGACACACATAAAGACATTAGAGGTGCGTTCTTGTCCAAAAACTGCCAGGAATGTGCTCTGGTTACCTCCATCAGAAAGAAGATTGGCCGAGTGTGCAGACAAAGATAATTTAGTACTGTCCAGAGATGCGACCAAGTCCCTCGTTCAAGTCTCGAGTCTTCTTGGACAAGTCAAGTCAAGTCCCAAGTCAACTCCAAGTCAAGTCATCATTAACATGCTGTCATTTTAGCTCCAGAATTAATTTTTAAAAAGTAGCAAAAAAGCAAACAACACTATTATAAAAGCCAAACTACTGCTTGCTTTTGACTTTATTAAAATCGGATCCTGGCGCTAAAACTACAGCATGTTAATGATGACTTGACTTGGTGTTGACCAGAGATGTTCACGAGTCCCGAACTCACAAGTCCGTCCACAAGTTGAGTCTGAGTCTTTAGGGGTTGAGTCCGAGTCTTTAGGGGTCGAGTCCGAGTCTTTAGGGTACGAGTCTGAGTCGAGTCTCGAGTCATTTTTAAAGCTGTAGCTCTAAAAGCTTGGAATTAAATGCAGAACTAGATTTGACTTCATGCATATATCGCACACAGAATGGTTAGTTCAAAGTTAGCTAATGTGATACAGGTTTATATAGCAATGCAATGATTATAAATAAGGATGGAAAGGAAGTGGAAAAGAGTGGATTTTTTTAAGACGAAAAAGAGGGAAAGACTCGTCAAATACTCATCGAGAGTCGAGAGTAATTGACCTAGATTCCCGAGTCCAGTCAGAGTCTTTAGGGCGCGAGTCCGAGTCGAGTCTTGAGTCCTGTTTTTGGCGACTCGAGTGACTCGCGAGCAGCCGCGTGCACAGCGGGGCACCGGGGGCCAACTCCAGATTCTGAGCCTTGGCCAGGGGCACTGACTGGAGCAGGTTAAGTAGAACATGTTTTTGGTGTTGGGGGAAACCGGAGTGCCTGGTGGAAACCCACGCAGACACGGGGAGAACATGTAAACTCCACACAGAAAGGACCTGTCTGGGTTGGGATTCGAA
>OMKY01007671.1:17542-32477 GCA_900302395.1 Bregmaceros cantori
CGTCAACATATAATGTTAAAACGAACGCACAGCTATAACACACACACACACACACTCAGTCACAAACGGTCTGCATGACTCTTGAAAGCTTAAAATGTGAAGGAGACTGCTGCCCAGTAGCTCAGTCGGTTAGGCAGTGCACTGGAAAGCACGCATATGCCTTAATGGCGCGGTGAGTCATTGGTTCGAATCCCACCACCGACGTATTTCCCGCATGTCTACCTCCCATCTTCACCAGTTTCCACTAACCCTAATAATTAAAGCTTGGAAAAAAAACAGCCTGAATGGGCTGGGAAAAAACTTTTTTTTTTAAATGTGAAAGTGACAACCTTTACAGAAGACGATTTGTTTAATGAAACACTTTTCTTGTTCCCCATTGTACGTTTAATCTTAATTCATTTAATATTGTAGCTTCATAATCCTCTTTGAGTAATCTCAATCTTTTTTTCCCCATTATGTAGAATATGTACATTTCCTGGTATCAGAAATCAATTAATAAATCAGTAAAATACAAATAGCGAATAAAAGAATGAAATTCACCAACACAGAAAGTCCTTCACAAATGTCATGAATTTAGCCAAACGAGTTAAGATGCACCTGCTCTCCATTCAAACATGTTTTAATTACACCTTTATCAGCCTTTTTAAAATTGGATATTTATTGATCTAATAGGTTCATTTGTTCCAAAAATGTAAGCTCCCCTCCCCGCTTCCCCTCCCTCCCAGGAACACAAATAGAAAATGTTTGTCATAAATAAGATGGAAACATGTTGTTGTTGCTGTCCTTAAAATGAGAATGATTTATGGTATGCATGCTTTTAAGTAAAAGCATGCTCCTTTTAAGTAAACCCAATCAGTTGTGTATTAAAAGTCCAGTTTCTGAAGTAATAATCCAAAACACAGATTGTTTCCAACCATTTAACAATCCAGCTGATTGTAATGAGCAGGCCAATACACACAAACTCTCACATAAAAATCTATGAAATGGAATATCAAGAAATGTTGACTGTATGAGTCATGCTTGGGGCCATAAAGATGCATTTTTTTTACCTTTGTGATTCATTTTAATTCACTTATTAATAGTGGAAATCTAGCTACAATTTTGCATTCCCATGAATTGTAACTGGCATTTAAGAGTCTGCAAAACATCCTAAACAAATTATATTCCAAAACAACATCTTAGAATACTGGAGATCGTCTTTCGATGTATCCAATGCTAAAGACCTTTGCAGGCACTGAAACGAGGAGTAATCCGAATCTGAACACTTTATTAATCCCAAAAGGAAAATTCCAAATCCACAGTAGGATGAATATTATATTATTATTATTATTATTATTATTGTTAATAATAATAATAATAATAATAATAATAATAATAATAATAATAATAATTATTATTATTATTATTATTATTATTATTATTATTATTATCATAATAATAATTCAAAACTGCAGTAGCACAATCAATCGAAAATCCAAGATAAATATTTAGCACGATGATGCTTTAATGCAATTGATGCATGGTGTTGAGCCTTGCCTTTATAAAATGTGTTTAACTCTATTTGTCTCGCCTCTTCCTCACACACACACTCACAGACAGACAGACACGGACACACACACACACACACACACACGCACACACACATACACACAAATACACACTGGGACAGTAGTAGGTAGGTCAGAGTTCACAGTGGTGGTGAAGGAACCATAATAAATAGTACAGTAGGGAAGGTTGGAGCAGCATTCCGTTCCACATGCCTACTGCTGGGAATGGACCCCTGGTACCCACCGGACACCATGCTGGGAAAGGGTTATTGAGGGTGTGTGTGTGTGTGTGTGTGTGTGTGTGTGTGTGTGTGAGAGAGACACACAAGCCTAGAGAAATAGAAGAAAAAGAGGGAGACAGGGACATGAAACGTGTGTGTGTGTGTGTGTGAGTGTGTGTGTTAGCCTGGCAAGCCAAAATAATTGCCAGCCTGTGGCACGCACACGTAACTGTGATTTTGTCTGGGCTAACCAGGAGCAACAAATCAGATCATCGTAAACATATCCACATACCAATTAGAGCCCCATTAAGGCGGGCTCTGTACGACCATGGGTGTCGTGGGCGGAGTTCGGCAGTGGTGGATGCAAACAATGAATTGTCGACATGTTCGAATGTCTGCTTGTGCTTTTGATAACACTGGGCGATCTCAAGTTGGGATTTAGTTCAAGACAAGCAGAAGTGCGCAAGCAGATCCATCTTCTGTTTGGACCTACTGGCTTACCTCGCCAGATGGATGTCCGTGTTATGGTAAGCAGAGTTGGGTGTAATCCGTTATAATAATGGACAGATTACTTTTTAGAAACTTTGTAATCTAACGCCTTAGTTCCCCTTGACAGGCGATCCGCTCCTAGTTTCATTTTTTTTCAAAGCGATACGTTACTCGTTGGACGTTAGTATGCCTATTTTTACCAAAAACGCCCCCTTCAACACTCGGAATTGTGTGTGTGGGTGTCGTGGTAGTGGTGCTGCGATCATGCTGGTGCAGTGGACCATGGCGGTGGTGCCCTGCAGCGGGCATGGCCGTTTGTGGGTGCGGTCGGGCTGGGCGGCGTGGAGCATGAATGGGTGATTTAGCCAGGCGCGGCCGGCGCTCCCTGTGTGCGGGTAATCCCCCAACGGATCCCTACACATCACAGACAACAGACATCGACTGGCCGCAGTACGGGTGACGGGGCGGGTGCGGCACCTTGGCAGGGTCGCGTCTTCCCCTGGAGGGTCCCGGCTATCCAGTCCGATCGCCCGTGTGCGGTCGCTTTCGTCGCACGGCTTCGTGTCCGACCGCCGTTGAGCACGTATTTTAGTCCGCTTCAAAATTCCAATCCACTTGAGGTGGTGTATATATGCAATTTTGAATTTTATTGTAAAACAGGTATGAATCTTATTCTTAATTGGGTTTTATTTTAATCGGTAACGGAAAGTCATCTCTCGTTACATGATTCAATCAGTATTCCAGTAACATAACGGATTACTTTTTCATGTCAATAACAACAACGGGATTACAGTCAAAAGTAAAGATACCCAATTGTGGCGGTAAGTGATCAATAATGTCCTGTCGTATTCATAAGTACACAAGGCTGGAGTCTGAAAAAATAAAAGTAAAGATTATCACCTGCGCTGAGCAAATTATATTTTCAGTCTCGTTGGTTTGTCTGTCAACAGCATAACTGAAAAAGTTGTGCAGGGATCTGGATGAATATGTGTACAGTTGTTGGAAATGATACACAGAACAAGTGATTACATTTTGGTGCATTTCAGTAACCTGTAAATAACATAACATAACAGCGTCTAGTTTGACATATGTATGAGCTTACAAACAGCAGGTGCCTCCACTCTACTGTGTGTGCCTAACACAGCTCAGAAAGTGTAGCGGTTAGCCCTACGGTCTGCCAAGCTGAAGACCCAGGTTCGAGCCCCAACTTTTTTATGACTATCATCCTGCGTACCACCAAAAGCGAACAAACGGAACAAGCGATTACATTTTGATGCATTTCTGTAGCCTATAAATAACATAATAATGTCTAGATGTTTTGGCATCAGTAACCCCATGGCCTTGGCGCAGGTTTGCTCTTGCTTGCTCTCATAGGACCATCGCTTCGGGGCAGCACTTGCATCACTTCCGCCCGTGGTTTAAACGCGACTGGCAGGCGTTAGTCTCGCCGCGCTGCTCCATTTGTAATTACCCCAGACCAAATGCGGTTAAAAGCATATGCGCGATCATGCACATTTTGTCTGGCATGCCAGGCTAAGCATGCGTGTGTGTGTGTGTTTCCGTGTGTATCCCTACTTTGCCGTCAGGTATCCCATTGTTGAAGTTGAAGCAAGGTGGGCTGTAACCCAATACGCGCTGTTCTCTATTTGTGTGTCTATGTCTTTGTATCTGCTGCAGTTTAGCGGGACGTGCGACTGCTGGTCATGTGGAAAAACAAATCATCCAATCGAACGTGACAAATGCTATTTGACAAGCCTGACAAAACCAACACTCTGTTTGTAACATCATGCTTTGGAGTGGAATTTGCCAAGCCTACGAGCGAAAATACTGCCTGCTATTGATTACATTAAAATACAGCTTTGGAGGCATTAAGGATCAAAGCAATAAAGAAAAAAAAATGGTTAAAACTATGCCTCATGATGTTTGTTCTCATGGGCACATCTGTCAATAGATATTTTTTTGTGTGGCAACATAAAGGAAATACCTACTAAAGCAGTCGTATAGACATTGTATTTGTTGTTGTGCAAACAGATTTGGCAGCACGGTGGCACGGTTGTCTAGACACTGGTCCCACAGAAAGAGGGATGATGTTCATGGGATGATGCAGACCTGCGTATGGCTTGGGATGGGTCAAATAGGGAGAACGAAGTGCTGGTCAATGGCGCAGTCGATGAGATACCCGCATCTGGCACATGTATGGTGCCTGTGACTTAGTTCACAGGAACTGGCAACGTACCTTGCCGACATTTCTGCAAGGTCTTCCTCCTATATCCTAACTTGGCGAACCAGAACTAACGAATCCTCCACGCGTCTGGGAAAATCAGGCAGATGTCGCCCGTATACGGGCTGACCAAACAAATTATTCTAATCGAGACGTGGGCGCAGTTTGGTATGGGCGACACAAGATTTGGACGCATGGCTCACCAGGCTACTGATCTCCGCCGTCCCACTTTCACACTAGCCCTGTCAGTAAAATTGGAAAATGAAATTCATATACAGAAAAAATAATAATAACGAGGAGGACGATTCTGCCTCCAGAGCACCATTATTAGGACATGTGATTAAGGCTAAGCAAATCAAGTTGAAAATAGGTCATTTAATTGTACCTAAAATACAACACACTGGAAACAACAATTGCAACATTGCAAACAACCATGTATTGATTGAACCTCTTTCTTCTTTCTTATTCTCACAAGGTTGTTTGAAAACAACAACAAGCTAAGGTACTCCTTGTTCTCAGGAACATAACACATGTGAAACAAAAACACAGACAAGCTGCCCAGAGTTCTCGGAAAGAGAACAGTTCATACTTCTGCTTGCAGATGGAGAATTGAACTTGCTGTAGTCAGTGTACAGTATCGACAGCGTGAGAGGTCCTGTTGACGGGAGCGCTGTCCTGTCTGGGAACGTTGCAGAGGTGTGGTCCACGGCAGTCCCCTTTGACCCGGTTCCCTCCGTGCAAAATTTCCTCACAACACTGCAAATCTGCGATTGATACCAATTGGGACATTTAAACACATGATGTGGGATTTTCCAGATGTTGTAGACTTTTGAAGACATGTCACACAGACTCTGTCAACATATAAGGCGTTACTGTACACACGGAGCCGAAACTTCTCCTACTCAATGATGACTCGAGCTTGGACTTGAACACCAAACAATGGAAGATATGGCTTGCTGGATTAACGGCGGCAAAAAAACTGATTGTACAACGTTGGCTGCCACCACACAAACTGCCACCATAAAAAAATGGCTGGAATACTTCCTGGATGTTGTCATGTTGGAACTCTCTACGGCACGGATTAACGGAGCGACAGCGAATACACTGGACTTATGGAAAGGAGCTGCAGCTGCTATAACGGAAGAGCTGAAATAGGAACACTGAAAGAACACTGAAAACCCACGGGGGTGGTGGGGGGGGATTGGGGGTTATAATGTGAATGACCTTGCAACTGTGATTGGTTTGTGAAGTGTGAAATAAAAAATTGTTCACAAAAAACGCCTGATAGCAGGCATCCCCAAACTGCAATATTTCGAGCTGTATCCGATTAAACGATGATAACCAATGTGTTTAATTTATGTTGCTACCAACGCCAGCCTACCTTCTGAGCGCCATGGCCGTGAGCGTATCTTGGATACTGAACACTACTAAGCCACACAGCAACACAAACATTGCAATGAAGATAATACGTAAGCTTGGGTGAAAAACCCAAACTGTTATAAGCTGGCATGGAAGAGTAGGCTCTTCCAGGCTAATGCAAAAATGGAAATGTTATTGTGCGATCTGCAATAAGTGGAGATTGTAGGACGTCAACATTTTTGCAATATCAATAATAATCGTTTCGCTTTCAAAGGAAAATAACTTGTTAATCAATTAATCATCAGTGAAAATGGCCAATACATAGAAGACCAACGTAATCATTAGTTGCAGCCCTAGAAATATTGTTGTTCCTGCAACCGTAATCGTGGACCATCGCTGTCCACAGCCAACCAGGTAAGGTCTCTGCATGTGTTTCCCATGCATGCCTTCCCGGAAGTATCCCCTCTCAGTGTTCACAGCAAGTCACCCAGTCTCCAGGTGGGCGTGAGAGCAGGGAAGCAGACCTGCAGCAGTGTTGCGCAAGTTCACTGTCAAGATGAACTAGTTAAAATTTAAGTCCTTTTTAGTTATTTTTTTCGTTCTTTATTTACGCTGCTGTCAGCTATAATTTGTTAACATCATTGACAACGTACAAGCAGAACAAAAGACAATATTTAACTGTTTTAATGTTGGGTTAGTTCAGCGGCCACATTAGATTCTCAGAGGTGGATAGAAACGGTGCAGTTTGGAATGTGTTTTTTGTTTTATTGCTGCCTTGTTCGGAAATCTGATATGAACTAATTCTGAGGGTTGATGCAGTCCATGGCTCCGCCCCAGGCCCATTGGGCTTCTGACAATGCGGCCCTCTGAGCAAAGTAGTTGAATAGCCCTGCAGTAATAATCCCTGTAAAGTCCTCTGTAGTCTCTTACCCGCTCTCTCTCTCTCTCTCAGTTCAATGGTCTAGTTGTAAGAACGCTCACTTGGGCAGATAATGTAACAGCTAAAGTTAGGTAAATGGTCTTCATGAGCATGAGGCCAGGTAAAATAAAATTCTTCCAGTCGATGGACTGTCTCCAGCAACTCTTTTTCCATACATAGTCTGTATTTTGTAGCATTCCCGTCTCCAATTCGTACTCAATATCTCGGCCAAACCCTGTCCAGAGCCTTCGAGCATGTTATGATTGGTCCGCTGATCACAAGCCAAAGCCAAAGTCTTCTTATCAATACGATACAGATACACACCATCTTAGTCTGGACAAAAATTGGCACTCGTGCACTGACATAAAAAGGATTCATCGCCTTCCATAGATCAGACAGCTTTCCCTCTCAGAGTAGGCATCTGAACTCTAACACAAGCACTCTTCATACAAAGATATGTTGTGTTTCTCTGGTTGGTGTAAACAGACACATGAATGCCAAAAAAGAAAAAGAAAAAGGAGAGAAAACAAAAATATTAGCAAACAGACAAGAGCTCATAGAATCTGGCAGTGAGTATTTCTTGCCAAAATAAATAAATAAATAAGTGTATAACATTGCTGTAAAATTGCAAAGCACAAAGACTTCATTGTTGTACATTTTCCCTTTGCTATATTTTATTTTCTGTCTCAATGTTTTCCCAAGCTTCTTTGGAGTAGGACACTTTTGAAGAGGAATGAAGAGGTGGCAGGAAGACAGCAGAAGGTGCCACAGGCGTAGACAAATAGGGAAGCGAGGCACTCCAACACTTTTCAAACGGTAAAATATGAAAAAAAAAAAGATTTTCTTCACTCAAAGCATCAAGTATATGTCTTTAAAAAGTCTCCTAGAAATGAAGTTCAGTGTTAAATGAAGTTCAGTGCCAATGATGTAAATGGTCTGTGCCAGGGCTGGCTCTGCGGCTCAGTCGGTTAAGACCGCTTCATCCAGCCCCATACAGTCTTGTGCATGTGGCTTTGTCTCACACCGCATGCAGCTGTCGTGGGATCGATTCCTGTCTCCGGTATAAGTGTGCTGCTAGTCTGCTTCCCTGCTCTCTCGCCCTCCATTGTCAATGAAGATGAAAAGTGGCACATGTGAAAATAACACACCCCTAGCTAGCGGTGGTATTGGCAAGAATATTACATACATGCTAACGATATGAGACAATATGCATTATTGCGCTATCACTCAAAGTTGCCCACACACACAAAGTTACCAACAACTTTTAGCACATTTCGTATGCCCTTATTTCCAAATATTTCCACAATAGTCCCACATTGAATTATGCTTTTTTAATGGTTCTCAAGAGCACCGCAGTAGCTCAGTCTGTTAAGGCGGTGCACTACAAAGCACACATGCGCCATAATGATGGGGAGATTTGTGTGTTCGCTTCCCGACAGCTTTGTGTGTTGAGAACCATTGAATGTATATTCAAAGGTTCTCAAACATATTCGCTGGACACGGAGCAAACCGCCCAAAGGACATCATTGCGGTGGGAATGGCGGTTTTCCAATTAGTAAAAGGCACAAACAATTTGAATATTCCTCTATTGGGACACTTCCCGACCGAAACAGACAAAACTATATTAAAACTGGAGTACTCCGTGATAACTACTCAAAATTCACTGTAATTGTGAGAATTGTTTGGAAGTCATCATGATGTGAGGAAGATGGTTATGTATTGATCATAAATAGAAAATGAATGAACGAAATTTTATTTTAGGACAGACAGTACAGAACCATTAAACATTTCAACATTTCATGAGAAGGTTGTAGGTTGAGAGGTTGTAAATGAAAAGGAACTAATTTTGTTTAATTTGGTACCACATATGTGGAAATTAAAAAAAATAAAAACAATAATACATTTTGGACAAAAGAAATGCACATATAATACACATCATCACATGAGGAAACAGATCATTTGAAGCTAAGCGGGCACCCTTGGGTCTATGAAGTCTCAATGAACTACATTACATAACCCATTCCTCTGAACATGTAACATATGCGAGGGCAATACACCTTAATATCAGGACAGAGAGAGTGAAGTTAATTTCGCTGGGCTTCTTGTCGGAGGACTGGAACTTTGATTCAGATCGATATGCAGATGCCATTATCAGTATAAACTCCTTCAGCGTCAGAGAAAAAAACAAATAAAAACGCATTCAGAATTTGCATACATATTGCACAATTCCACAGTAATCCTTTCCTGACAGCGCCCCTAGCAGTCTCTCCATGAAGTGTCCGACCTTCTACTCAAAGAGGGTGTTATTGTATAATAATTGCCTGTTTCATCACATTGTTCTGAATCTAAATTGTTTTTAGATACTTTGTTTTTAGATAGTATACTTTCTCTGTAGTTATACTGTCACAGAACTGCCATTCTGGGCTATGACAATAATTTTCACCAAATTTGTGCAATTGGGGGCTCTTTATTGGGTGCTCTATAAATGTTACTGCCGTCCCCTGTAAAAGAGATTCTGCAACATCCACATTTACAAATTACTATGGTGGCCTCAATTAGATTTTTATAATGAATATTCATGTGCATGTAATCCCCTATTTCAAATGTAGCTGCAATGTAGATTACATATTTATATATATGAAATGCAGCGCGTATGGGATGTAATGTTTTTGCGTGGGCCATCGCCGCCTTGTTGGTCGCCGTCTCGTTCATCACGGCAGAGTAGTGCCAGTGGTAATGACAGAGGTTCAGCATGTAATATGACATCACAGTCAGATTCCTATTTGATCACTTCTCTATCAATATACAACCTGTTCTGTATCAAAGTATGTGTATTTGTCCTCGCTGGTTCACTAACTTTATGTCATATAGCAACTGAGTGGTCAGGTAATGAGAGAGACACGCGGAAACAGTCATTCATTGGACAATCTAGGTAGAACAGTTTATGTACAGGGACAGTATGACGGCAGAAATGCTACTGCTAGCATGGGGCAACAATAAATGGTGGGGGGGGGGGTTATTGATGCTTTAGCAGCCGTCACCGACTGCATGCCTCTAGTTTAAGATGTAGTTGTGGGGGGTGTGCGGTGGCTGAGTGGTTATAGAGCGTGCTCCCCCTGACTCTTCATCCCAGTTTCCGATTCAATCCTATCACTATCTCTCTCAATAAAGAATGAAAAATGGCGCTTGCGGCCAAAAAAACCCTGAAAAGTAGTATGGGACAACAATTACCTTTTTTGTAATGAGATTACTGTGATTGACATGTAGTCTGTTACTTTCGCAGGGACATGAACACCATCGCTACCTTGTTAGTATATTGTTCAACCGTGTGACCATCATAGGAAAAAATGGGAGCAAAAGCCCACCTCGAAGACAGTTCATTTAGATAATGCTGCACTTCACAGGGCACAGCGGGCGAGCGAGCAGTGGGCCAAGGGGATTATCGGTTCATCGGAACGACTGCACCACCTCACACCAAGGTATGAAATAGGGGTGGCGTCACGCCAGAACTGGCTCAGACGTGGAAATGCAAAAACCCGGAAGCCACATTACTAGGTCAAAGAGATACACATCAGGGTTACGACAGATTAATCTTAACTCTTTCAGCACCAACCATTTTAACACCACAGTACGTGCACTGATGTTTCAAGGACCATCCAATATACTCCACAAATTATATCTAAATATATCACACCAGCGTATTATGCAAAGAAGATGATCTCTACTTTCTTGGAAAAAAGTGTGATCAGAATTTTCTACACTCCTCTTAGCAGTAGCAGAATGTGAAAGAGCAATGTGGGGCTTTCCTCTCCAGATGTGCCGATCCAATGTTGTTTAAGGTCAGGGGGTCAAGTTCTGTTGCGTTGTCCGCCTCTGCTTCTTTTACCTTCTAGTAATCCGTCGATGCAGAGTGTGGTTTGGTCGATTTGCAAACTCTTTATTTAACTGTTGAGTTTTAGAGATATGCTTTTGATTATCGCCATTATTGTTCGGAGTAGAGTAAACCCGGTCAAACTGTTCTTACCTAACAAAGTTGGTCCAACAGCACATTGCCTGTCCCATCGGATAGCTCAGTGACACCCACTTATGCAAGGCTCCTATTAACGAGCCCCGGAGTCGGTTATGGAGAAAACCGCAACAGTCATCCCTGTTCCCCGCCCCCGCTCCACCTCCAGCTGCTGTCCAATCATCATGGCTGCTGTCTTCGCGGGGATCCCCGAGGGTGGTGATTTATCTTCATGCACACCAACGAGGATGGCGCGCTGCCAGGGCCTGCCCGTGATGGGCCGCGCTGCTGATGAGGCGCTGGCCCGCGTTCTGGAGCTCCGTGACTGACGGCAGGCAGTGTAAAGCTCCACAGGGTGGAGAGCACGTTCACACCAAGTACCCTTCGTCAGCTCCCCGATGCCCGGCCGATGACCTCGCCCGCCTCAGTGCTAGGGCAAAGCACTGAACAACTGTGTACCGAAGAAGCACTTAGGCTGCGTCTGAATTCCCCACTTGTTCTTTAGCTTGCTTCTCCTCCTCATTCTCCTTCTTATCCTACTGCTCACACCTCTGAAGGCTAAGAGCAGAGTGTTCCTTATCGATGAGACGTGTGGGAGAGTACACACCATTCCGACTACCAGCGAACCCTACAATAGCTAAACTCAATGGTCCGACCTTCCGCTAACCCTGTCTCCGACTTTAATGATGTATAGTGGAGAAGAGAGCTAGTAACTTTGTTGCTGACCCCATCCATCCTGCGCACCACCATTTCACAGCCCTCCTCAGGCAGGCTCTACAAAGCCCTGCATGATAAGACCTCTAGACTACAAGACTATCATTCAGTCACGGGCAATGTAGTATGTGACACAGGAAAACAAAGTGCACCTGAATATTGACTACCATTTCCTATTATGGGACCCCTGACTTTCTGTGTTGTTTGTGTTGTAAATTCCATGTGTACTTTTGTGTATATGCAACATGGCTGATAAAGCTATTTCTGATCTATAACCCAAGAAGAGAACATTTTAGAATTTCCTTTTTCATCGTATTGTAAATCTGACATATGGCACATGACTGTTTAAAGATATATTCTGATGGGCTTCAATGATAACATACCAAGATTGTGTGGCTTTAGCTCAGACGGTAGAACGACCATTCCAATGATCCGAGAATTCAAGCCCGACATGGAGACGGGATTCGAACCAATTACCTCTTGTTCACCAAGTTTCTTTAATATTAAGAAACATACTTAACCTCAAATCTCTCACGGTTATTGTTGAGTGCCAATTGCTAGCCGCCACAATTGGTATGTGAATGTGCACATAAGAATTATTGGAGTAAAATAAAAATAGAAAATATATTTATTTATTTATCTATTAATATATGGAACACATGTCATCAACACATTTAAAACGTTTCAATCTGTGACTGCCTGCATTCCCTGTGCAAATCTATGGGAGCCAACACTCTCACCATCCATCAACAGCTCCTGTTGGCCTGTTAATGACCCCGGGGTGGCATGGAGAACAAGACACACCCCAAGCAGCAGCTCCATGCCTTCAATTTCACACTCCAGTTCAACGCCTGAAGATCGAGTGGATCTGTATGTCCACAGGAGGCTGACCCTTGTCCAGCAGAGGCATAATTCTAAAGTGTTCTGAATGACATCAGATTGTGGGAATGGAAACGCATTGCTTTTTGGAGATATCAAAAATGGGTTGATGTCAGGCTGGACCCCTGGCATAGTGGTTAAAGACGGTACTCTAAGGCAGCCCCAGACATAGTCTTGTCGCAGCGGCTAAAGACGACGACAACGGCTCCGTGCTCCGACATGAGTTTTGGCAAATCATTTGCCATGATGTAAAGTGTGAATCCAAAAAAACTATCCACTTATTTTGTTAAGGTCCCTCCAAAACTCTAACCATAGCCCTAACACCTAACCTCACCTTAACCTAACGGAACGCAGAGACGGCAAAACTCGGTACCCACCAGGGAACGCAGTGCTGTGACAATGCTCCCCTCCCGGTCATATGCTGCATGTCGGCTCGCCCCTGCTCGTTCAACCGCCTTTCTCACTAACCCTGTCAATAAAATGAGAAAATGACACTTGCGCGAAGAAAAAGAAAATGGTTGATGCATGGATAAATTCATTAACTCTTTCAGCGCACAGACAACCTGCAGAAGGCACATACTTACACTTCTGAAGCTGTCAAAAGACATTTTTAGAAAGTAGAAAATCAATCAATCGCAATTTCTGATGAAAAGTAGACATCCCTCTCTTTTCATTGTAGGCTGTTGTAGTCAGATATCATTTGTGTTGAAATCGCGTTGAAAGACTTAATTTCCTCGGTCGAAGATCATTGAATCACTCGCTGTGTGGTTAGGGGTTAAGGGTTAGGTTAAAATTAGCGTTTTCGGACCCTAACAAAATAAGCGCATCATTTTTTGGACTCACACTTTACATCACGCCAAAATTAATTTCGGAATGCACAGGCTTCGGAATGCAAGTGTAACCCTGTAACCCTGCAGTACCATGCAAAGCAGAGCTTTTAACCTGCATAACAAAATCTGAAAAAGGAATGAAGCAGATTTCTTTGCGCAAAGGTACTTCTACATAAGTATATGTAATATAATGATGCAACGATACATGCATGTTTGTGATTCCCATGTTTGATGTGCTTGGACATCATAGCCTGTGTTCCGCATCAGGACCACAAACTGCCTCATGGCTCTTCCCTTGGGGACCTATCTATCCTATCCTCGGGACCTCACGAAGCTGTCAGCTTTAAGGGTGACCCTTATAAATAATCTGACATAAAATGTGAGTGAGTGTCGACAGTGCTAGGCGTCCTTTGTCAAATATGCAAGCGTCTCGATACTTAGAAAAGTATCTTACAGGGATATAAATAAAAAAGTACTTTATTCAGTCATATATACATACATGTTCATTGGAATTCTTCCTCTGCATTTAACCCATTCCTTAGGAGTGGTGGGCAGCCGCGGTGCAGCGCCCGGGGGCCAACTCCAGATCTTGAGCCTTGATCTTGGCCACTGACTGGAACAGGTTAATTAGAGCATATTTTTGGTGGTGGAGAAAACCTTAGTGCACGGAGGAAACCCAAGTAGACACGGGGAGAACATGTAAACTCCACACAGAAAGGACCTGGCCTGGGATTCGAGCCAGGACCTTCTTGCTGTGACGCAGCAATGCTAACCACTGCACCACCGTGCTACCCTTTTACCAGAACAAAAATCAGCTAGCTAAATCAGCACTAGCCAGATTCGCATATGCCGAGAGAGGTCAACAGCAGCATCACTGTACGGGCAAAGAAACTGTTCTTAAGTCTTGAGGTCTTTGCATACAGGGCTTTATAGCGCTTGCCCAAGGAAAGGGTGGTGTGGGATGGGTAGGGTGAGCAACAACACACAAAATGGGTAAAATGGAGGGTGTAACGGTGATGAAGAGCTGGCTTTCAATTTGGAAACGCAGTGATTGAACCGATAACTAAAGGCTTCCCAACCAACAACTAAATGCTTCCCAGCTGTAGGTAATCGACTGGTATTTATAGTTGGATTCTTGACATACTAAGTAACTCATTGTGCCAGGACTCAACCTCGCCAGCCTCCCATGATGCACTGCTTGATCGCTCTTCTTCTATTGTACTCTGCGTTCTGTCACATTAACTCTGTTTGTGTACACAGCCACCCCTACAGGTTTACAGCCGCTACACATGTAACACACTGCAACTTCCATCAGAATGGTTTAATATACTATTTCCATCCAGTGCATAATCAAGTGTTCCTACACTCTGATCACACTGTGAAACATATAATTTGTGTGTCGGTCATAACTGTGCACATCAAGGCTGATTATATTTCTTTACGTTTAGAATTGACCACATGATAGTCATTCCAACCACTAAAGATCACACCCCTGCCTAATCTCGACACATCATCAATGTGTACGTTGATGCTCCATCCTGACTCGCCACCGCAAACGCAGGCAAAGCCCCCAAAGTGGAGGCCGACGATATCCCAGATCTCACCACTGAACGATTGCCATCTACGTGAAATTATAGCTTCTCCCTGGAAACCTCTCGGAAACACCACCTTCATGACCTTTCCACATACGTTAAGATCTTTAAAACGACGCCAGAGAGGAAGGTTGGGATGTGGGGTTTGAGGGGGTGGG
>OMKY01007688.1:1331-12734 GCA_900302395.1 Bregmaceros cantori
CACCCACCCATCCACACACACACACACACACACACAGTGCCAGCAGCTGTCTACCTGCCACTAATGATGTATGGGTGGTTTGGGGGGCGTCTGCGAGGGGTGGAGCGGGAGGGGGCTGGTCAGAGGTCTGAGCTGGTCAGATCCTGAAATACTAGCCACAATACATCGCAGAACGACTATGGCTTATTGCTTATATAGTGCCAGCATGTATATTTTAATGTAGAGCAGGAACCAATTCATTGATTAATCGATTATAATCGTAATTGTCAACTAATTTGATCATCGATTAATCGGCAGCAATTAATCGCTTACTTGTTTGGCCCCATCGTCCGCTCAAACGTGTTTAATATTTGCTATCAGTTGCCATTCCTCATGGACCCGCCCATTCTCTTTGTTACTGAATACTCCTAAGCCCCAAAATGACCCATAATGGCTGAAAACACAATAAGTTAGCACAGAAGAGTAGGCTCTTCCATGGCAATACTACAAATGGAAATGATAGTAATACATGGAGATAGCGGAACCGCAGTTTGCAATATTAATTTTGCAAACATTTAATAATTAAAGTTTCAAGTTAGTAATCGTTTCGATTTTAAAGGAAAATGTATCAGATTAATCGATTAATCGTCAGTAAAAAAAGCGGATTAATTGATCAAAATAATCGTTAGTTAACTTGCAGCCCTACTAGAGCTACAACCGATTAATTGATTAATCGATGATAATCGATTATTGAAATAATCGCCAACTAATTTGATAATCAATTAATTGGCAGCGATTAATCACTTCCTTGTTTGGCCCATCTTCTGCTCAAACGTGTTTAACATTTGTTGTTCCCAATACCAGTCTCCATTCCCAGTGTAATGGCCCTAATAAAATAACGACAATACATAAGCTTGGGTGAAAACCTAATATGTTAGAATTTAGCATGGAAAAATAGGCTGTTCCATGCTAATACAAAAAAATGGAAATGTTAGAAATGAGTGGAGATAGCGAAACAGCAAAAAAGTTTGCCCTATTAATATTGCATTAATAAAAACTGTTATGAATAATTAATGTTCATAATCGATCCAATTTTAACTGAAAAATCAACCGATTAATCGGTTGATCGTCAGTAAAAATGGGCGATTAATCGATGATCAAAATGATCGTTAGTTGCAGCCGTAGACTGCATGCATGCAGGCAAGAAAGGTTAGGTATGTATACTATTGACTCATCTTAGATCAGGGAAGCACATATTTCAGTATGCATTATGGTTACTGTTTTCCTTCCAAGATTGGATGAGATTGACCAACCCTTTTCCAAGTTCTACAGACAAGTTTACACGCTAAATACAGGGGGCTGGCATTTTGTCGCGCCGGCTGAAAGGCACTTCCTATGTCTGTTTAGTTGCCTGTGTAAAGTCATCGTAGTGGACGGGAGTGGCTGAATTTGTCACACAAAACCCACACTGTTTCTAAATCTGTTTACTACTGCATGCTCTGTGACAAATGACACATCATCCACATCCACCCCGCTTCACTCGTAAATATTGATGAAATACAGTCAAAATCCGACTTGAAGTTAGTCACCGATGTGGTCACATGTTCTTCTGGCCAATGGGATGGCTGCTAAGGTAAATGCAACAAGAATGAATAAATGGAACGGGCTGCGCATGGATCCTCACGAGAGCATTTGGGTGTGGGATTACCACCAATAGCGTGGTAGGTATGTGCACCCGCCGAATAGACCTATTGAAAAATATTTGAAGACACGTCAAAATAAAAGTCATGTTCAACCTAGAACTTTAATCGGAACTACCTGCCAAACTCGTCTATTGGGAAAATTCTGGACCACTGGGAAGCAGCAATCTGGACATACACACCACCGCACACATCCCGGGCTCAGAGGTGGTCATGGATCCTACTAATGCTTTACACCATCATAATGAGATGTTTGGTCTGCACAGGAATAGAACAACTGACAGCAGTCTGTGATGTCAGTGTGTGCGTGTGCTCAGTTTGTGCGTGCACTGAGCACATATAGAACGTGTGTGTGTATCCATACGTGTCTGTCGAAGCTCTCTCGAATGTGTGCCAGTCTGTGCATGCTTCAGCTCGCCACTGTACAGTATGTGAGTGCGTGCATGCATTAGAATTTCCCAACAGATTGTGGTCATGAGTTACATATAGCACATGTATAGCACATCCATGCACGCAATATGGACATCACTACACCCTATTTGATATTTAAAAAATGATAATAATCAGGGCCTGAAAATGAAATTATTTTTAAAACATTCTGTTCCGAGTGGTTCAGGCAGGTCTATATTTAACATTTTCGTTCTCTGAACTGTTCCACCACCAAAATATTGGTCCTGAACCGGTTCGGAACACAAACATTTCATCCGTTCCTTATATTGTATTTATACAAAATATATTTGGTGGACTTTCAAACTCCGAAGCAACTATATTAACACCAATACATTCACTTCCTCGTCTCTCCACAAGATGGAGCCCCAGATGCATGGAGCTTGATGACTGATAGTGAAAGTGGACGGAAATAGTCTCCCAGTCATAGGATATGCTAAAATATATGGAGAACAAAAAAAAAAACATTTTTAACCGGTTTTGGGGATTTCATAATGTTCCATTTCTGTTCCGGAACAGTTGAAGAAATCTGTTTTCGTTTCTGTTTCCGCTCCTTGTAAAATTCCGTAAAATTCTGTTTTCAGTTTCCGTTTTCATTCCTTGAACCGGTTCGGAGCCCTTATACAACTGATTAGTTCACAAATCGTTTCAATAATTGGAAAGTAATCAACTATTGAATTAAACATTATTTGCATCCATAGGATGAACCAGTTTTTTTTTTTTTTAGTAATTCAGTTGGTATGAAAGCTGGAATGTAGTAATACCACACATATAAAGAGATGATTATGTTATAGTTTCTCATTACAGTCACAGTGACCACTGCTTTCTTGAATTAGTGTTGAGCGTGGGTGTGTGTGATCGCATCCTAGCAGTACTCTCTGTGTGACAGGCGAAACATAGCGCGTGTCCTGAAAATGACAAAAATGCCAAACAGTCTAAACGCGTGTTCCGCCAGCGCAGCATATAAACATTATCCAGGAGTCAGCCGTCCTTTGTGAGTGCGTGGATCCCGGTGCCAGAAACACACTCAGAGGTTGTGACCTTTGGGTCAACTGATCCCGGTGTTGACTGCCGAGGTGGCGTCATTTCGCTCTGTCTTGTCTTTCTCTCGTGTGTCTCTGCCTTTCGTCGGCTACCATTATCTATCTATTCGGTAAATGCCTCCCTCACTCTCCCACGTGATCTCTGTTTTCGCGCTCTCGATGCCACGCATCGTGATCTGGCAATCACAATCAAAATAATTTGCTGCGTTGTTAATTGTGCATTGTACACACATTGAATTTGGGTCGGACACATTAGACACTTCACAGTAACCCCTGACATGGGGGTCTAGAGACGAGGCCTTTGCATATCCGGACTTGTGTGAGGCCTGGGCCTCCTGATCTCTCTCGGGCGCTAGCCAGGAAGCTTGTCACTTTTGCTGGATGCCCCAGGGGAAATCCTAAAATAAACCAATAGTAATGACAAAGAAAATGTGTATGTCGTTTTAACTTGCGTTGTTAATCCCTTGACTTGTTTGATAAAAAAAACAAAAACATTTTTTTCCTCGATAACATCAATTAAAAAAAAAGACAAATAGCACATTCGATTAATTGACCGTTAATTATCTCAGTGGTCGACCAAGAAATTGCAACCGAATGTCCATTTATTTACTCTTTTCCGAACAACCCCACTTGCCTGTGCCCTTCAGCCAACGATATATATTAAACTTTTTAAATTATGACCTTCACATTCTGCATTTTTACCTTGCAGTGGCTCGGAGCGACAATCTGGATTTTCTGGATTTTAATTGTGCTTGGGAATCTCACACCTGTGATTGGCTGCAGTGGGGTAACAGGTAAGACTCTTTGCATCCTACATAGCCCTGCTTCCACATAGGGAGCTGGAGGTTTCGGGAATATTCGCTTAAATTGTGTTTCTATGACACCTGTACCATGGTACCTGTAGAAATTTTCGTGCCTGATCGCGAGGTGGTTCCATGCATCCCCCGCGGCCCGCGGGGTGTAGGGTAACTGATTGGGCGAGGCCGGGGCGCTGTGCGCTGATTGATTAACACAGCGAAGGGTCAGTGGGGGTTCCCCAAGAGGAAGTCCCCCGTGAGCGAGAATGTGAGTTCTGAGTCATGGAGCTGGTCGCACAGACTGTGTCACTGTCTGTGTTGAAATTTTGGAAGATTGCGTCATTACAAAATGCATTGCATTGCGGAACACAATTATAGGGCTGTCTTAACCGCTACACCACGGGGCCAGCCAGCGGGTGCTTTTTCAACAGATAAAATCGTCTACAAATTGTTTTACAGATGTCAATGAACATATCTATACTCTCTCTTCGTCTGCTCGTAAATTCGTCTGGCTGGCGCTTCGAATACACAACCATTATCATGCACATGCATACGCGTCGGCAATGGACCTCGCTGATACACGTCGATCTCTCCCTTTCTGTCTGTGTACGTAAGTTGAGTGGGAAAGTGTGATTTGAACAGCATTATTCTCTCTCCACCTCTATCTTGCATGTGCGCGAGTGGCGTGGTAAATTGCGTGGGGGGCGGAGGGGGGACCATTCCGTGGAGACACGGCCATAATGCTGCATAATGCTCATTGGTCACATACACAATGTAGCATTATGTAGAAATGTTTCATAGGTAATTTTTCTAGTCGATAGTATGGACACATAGGCATTTCTAGGCAGCACATCCTGACAGACACTGGCTGTTTGATCTGTCCGTCCTCATATATATATATATTTTTATTTTTTTGGTGTCCGAACGAAAAAGTCTGAAGTTAATTTCCAGTGGTGTTTTATCCATGACCTGGAAATAAAAGCGATTCTGCAGCCGATCTCATACTTGAAAAGTATTCACACTAAGTTTTACACTAAGAAGTCCACCTGGGTGTCAAAGCATAGTCATATAACATATAAACTGTGCATTTATTTTGCCAGTATAATTAAAATATTGAAATACTAATGATAATGAAGACCTTCCATTTACTTTACATTTCATTAAATTTCATTACATTCCAATCCAATTCCGAACTTCTAAAAATACATCTTAACTCAACCCTAAGCAGTGTTGAAATCTTTCTATTATTATATTCTCAGAGTTACTGTACACATACATGTATGTGCTTACACATGTGCTGGGGCGACTGTGATTATGTATGTCATTATGTAAGCATATTCTCTAGTCTGTGTGCTTGTAACTCTGTGTATGGGTCAGCATGGTGTGTGTGTGTGTGTGTGTCACAATGAGTCTGTGCGTGTCTGTAGGCCCTTTCTGTCCCCATCCACTCATGTTGGGGTCACTTTGCCAAAGAGAGTTAAGTTGAGTGAGTGAGGGAGAGATATCAGAGAGATAGAGAAAGCGAGAGAGAGAGAGAGAGAGAGAGAGAGAGACAGCGGAGTACGCAGGAGGCAGCGGGGTAGGCAAGGCAAAAGAGAGGGTGAGGGCGACTGAGTGAGAGAAGTAAGCAGAGGGAGAGAGAGAGAGAGAGAGAGAGAGAGAGAGAGAGAGAGTGAGAGTGAAAGTGAGAACGAACGAAGGCTGACAGAATCGAGCGGGAGGGGTAGTAGCAGTCTGTGAGAAACCTCTCTACAGGACTCTTGGCCACTCACTAGAGCATGAGAGATACACTTGTACCGAGAGTGAGATAGAAATAGAGAAACAGGCAGAGGAAGAAGCACGGGGGACTGGGAGAGTCTGTCTGTCTGAAACAAGACAAGACAGACAGAACTATGGTGCGACAGTCACAACACGCAATGGCACAAGCCTAGAGTACACTTCAGTGACAGAGAACCCCGAGGCACTCCTCATGTGTCGAGCGCTTTGCTGACGGCGGGCCAGGCTGGCATGGGATAGGGAGATAGAGAGACAGAGACGGAGGAGAGAGAGAGAGAGAGAGAGAAGCACAGAATGGACAGACCCGGGGCACGCCACCACCACCAGACTTGGCGGCACAGCCGGTGTAGCAGAAGAAAGCGCGCACGCTGGATTATCCCTGCACTATCACTGCCAAGACTGGCACACAGCGCGCAGCGACCAACATGGTAAAGTAGCCACTTGTGTTTGTCCACTTTTTTTTTTGTGTTCGCCCTAGAGGAGAGGAAAGGGCGTGGCACCCCTCCCCCCACCACACTTTCCCGTAAATGAGACATTACCAACCCGTTGTGGTCGTTAGTGGCAATATTGTATAAATAAATCTCTAAACACCCTTGTGCTGAGGAAACTCACAGGAAACAGTTGTCAAAATGTTCAAGTCGTTTCAGTTTTGAAGCTTTGTCCACTTCTCGATTTGTTCTTTGCTAGTGGTTTTCAATTGAGGTACATCAGAGTCCTTAAATGATAGAGCTGAGGAACCATGAGGGCCTTCCCTGTGCTTCTCCAGAAACCTGTTCCGGAACCTTCATAGGTGTGCGAGAACGAATGTGTGTATGCCGCTACTGTGTGTTGAAGGAAACAAAAACATTTCACTTCCTTTTCGTATATTTTTCCCTTTTTTCCCCCCCTTCAAAATATGTCAGCGGGCATTCCCCAAATAACTGTAGAGCTTCTGTGACCATGTGCTTGTATGCGAATGTGCGTGCCTGTGCGCGTGTGCTGTGTGTTTTCGCACCTAGCTGTCTCGACGAAGGGTGTGTCTATTTTCTGTATAATGGTGAATTTGTTTAGAGGGTCACTTAGAAGACGTTACGCAAGGCTTTGGGCACCGGCGCTGAGGGAAAAAAAAACAAAAAACATTTGAAAATGCGCGCCTGGCCCTGTAAGTCTGTAGGTTTGATTTGGCTCTGCTGCCAGTGTGTGTGCGTGTGTATATATGGGTGTGTGCGCGTTCTCACGTCATCAATGCATTCCCGGCTTAATGAGTGTGTATTTGCTGTGCTGTAAACACTTGACTGTCCGGGGAGAATGTTCCGGCACACTCTCTCTCTCTCTCTCACACTCCAGAGCCTCCTCGAGGCCGTTGGTCGTGTTTGCTGTCCGCGTTTGTGCGCACAGTCCGCACAGACTGCCTGTTCTTCTTGCGCGGCGCGGACACTCGGTTTAGCGGCTCTGTTTGCTGTGCTGCTGAAAATCATGCTGTACACAAACACACGCACACACATGAGTAAAAGTGAAAACATAAAAAACAGGACATGATATTTGCAGGATTTAACGTAAATGCTGAGTGACGGAATACATGTACAGTATTTTCCATACTATTTTCACCATAGTCTGGTGTGCCCTTTATAGAAATTAATTCTGGTTGTGCTAACTTAACTCATAGCGGCATACCACATATTTCTTTCTAAATTGAATTTGTTACTACTTAGATATGAATGCAGTCATTGTTTACAATGCACTTTTTTTTTTAGGTTATTTTTTCAGCCGTCAGCGCCGTTTTTCCATCTTTATTGGATAGGATTAGTGGGAAACTGGGTTGAAGAGATCGGGGGTAGACATTGCAGACAAGTCAATGAGCGTAGTCGAACTCGCAACACAGCGGACGCTGCGGTAGACACAGCGGCACTAACATGAATGGGGTCGCGTTAGGTGCGGTGTCCATAACCACTCGGCCAACACAGACCCCACGAAGCACATTTTTGAAACGGATGGTCCTACAGAAAGCATAGCTCTACAATATTTCTGGGGTTTATACTTTATTAATGTTATTATATTGTTATCTTTATTAAATTGTTATTTTAGGTTTGGTATTTCAGTAAGTATTTCTCTCTACATATTTGAGGGGTGTACCGATCCTCTGAACAGTGATGAGTCACCAATCATAATTATATAATTTATTTTTTCAAAGTACTGGGACTTGGGATTGGATCAGGATCGGGCGAGTACTACCCGTTTTGTCAGTTTTACTTCCCAGCAAACCCGAAAGTTCCTGGGTTTTTTTTTTGCACCAAAATGTACGATCTACGAATACATACAGACAGTCCAGTTTTAAAAACAATTAATTGTGATGACTGTTATGAGATAAAACCTTTAAATGTTAATTGGACTGTCGTTTCACTTTGCATATTAAACGTGACAATGCTGCTTCTTGCTGGTTAGTTTTACAATATCAGGGCCCTGTTTCATCAAAGGAGTTTAGCTCCAATCCGGGCTTAATCCAGGCATTGGCTCCAAATTCCGATTCCAACAACAAGGCTAGCGGCAAGCGGCGCTCTATCACCGTGGCAACAGGTGCGCTGAGGCTGGCCTGTTCGGGAGCAGGCTAACGGAAGACTGGGATCAGGCGTATCTGCAACAGACGACAGAGCTTTATTCACTCTATGGCCGCAAAGGCTTGTCACCCAGCGCAGAACATCATCACAGACATTAATCGTCTGTCGCTTAAATTGTCAATCATAAAAAGGTTGCATAAAGTCAAAAAGCCACATCGCTGGCAATCCAGCGTATGAGTGTCTTTAAATATCGGGTAAATCCGGGCAACTGACGTCACTTCTCGTTGGCCTAACAGGTAGCGATCGCGTTTTGTAATCCAGAATTACCCCGTTCGCATCTGCGTTCAGTCAGATTTTTTTTACTTCATCTGTGCAAAACTCTACATAGCACTTGAAGTAATTTAATGTTGAAGATGCATTTGCGGGTGCAGTTACATTCTAACAATATTAAATTCAAAGTAAACATTCGCTGGGAGTGAGGATCAAACCAAGATCTCAGCCATGCAAAAATGCAAAGACATACGTGTTAACCATATAGATGGTGTCAACAACCGTATAAAACTCGTGTTCAAAGATTTATTCAAATAGAATAATAAATAAATTCCAGCGGTTTTGTTCGTCATGCAAAGCACATTAACTGGCCATCTCTTGGGCGGAAGCCCGTATTTGACATCGTATTACAATTTGGAAATTTTTATGGGAATTGTCATGTCTCTATAATACATATACAGTCTGCTGTCCCATTTTACCGTCGTGTCGTTTTGCGACACTTCATCGACAATTCTCTGATCGACTTCTCATGCCTAGCTGCTTAGTCAGCCTGACGGTGAGGCTTGACTAAGTTCCTCACAGTTAAGCTCTGTTAATGAAATTGTTTCTAGATCGTCAACACGATGCCGCTTGGCCAAGCCTCACCTTCTGAAGCTAAGATCCTGTTTTTTATGCCTCGTTGATGAAAAAGGGCCCCGGACTCTATCGAAACTCTGATAACATGGACCAGCTGACCTTTAAAAACAAAGACTCAGGGGGCGCAGTGGCAGAGTGGTTATAGAGCGCACCCGCCAGACCTTAGGTCAAGCAATGCCGTGGGTTCTAATCCCCCCTCCTAATCCTGTCACTGTCTCTCAAATAAAGCTTGAACGAATGGCGCTTGCGCCCAAAAAAATTGCTTTAAAAACAAAGACTCAAAAAAGTGGGCAGAGTGCATCTTAGACCGCTCCTTCAAGCCAGGCCCACATATACCGTATTTTCCGGACCAATGAGCGCACCTCTCTAAAAGCCGCACCCCCGTCATTTTTAAGAAAACATGGAAAAAAAGTTGTATAAGCCGCACCGGCCTAAAAGCCGCGGCCATTTAATAATATTAATATTCTGTTTAAATTATTAGAACTGAACTGAACTGATCAGTCTCTGAACGGAGCCCGAAAACAACGCCGCTTGTCATAACAGCGCCAAACAAAACAGATCGGTTATTGATTGCTTTACTCCTCGAGTACGAGGAGTAAAGCAATCAAAAACGATAGTTAGATCGACAGATAGATAGATCGATAGATAGATTTATTAGATAGAATATTTATCGTCTTTGTCAGAGTCACCACAACCACAACAACAAAAGTGACACCCTTCATGCAGCCAAAACAGGCAAACAGCAGAACACTAACACAATCATAGAAACAATAAAATAATTAAAATGCTACATAAAAACATACCAGTTATGTGGCGAGTTCGGTGTTGTTCTGTTGCGCTAATATTCACTCCGGCTCTCTGCTCGCATAATGCTCACCCCGGGTGACGTCGATATCCACATGCTACATGAAGCGGGTCTATTTACTTCTTTGCGCTTCACTGCGAGGTCGATGGCGTTCAACTTAAATGCGGCGTCATATGAAATCCGTGTTTGTTTTCCATGATGATCCATGAGGGATTTGTAAAAATAAAAAATAACTGTTGTAAAACTCTCCATGTCATACACTCCATGCGCTGTGCCGTCTAACTTCCGCGGACATCTTGGAAAGGCCCGGCTTGTGACTTCCAGCGGCGATTTTTTTTATTTTATACTAACGCGCCGGTGAAAAAAAACCCAGAATAGCCGCACCGCCTCATAAGCCGCATAGCTCAAAGTGATGGAAAAAAGTAGCGGCTTATAGTCCGAAAAATACGGTAGTCCTGTTGCTATGGCTTAGACCACAGCACACACAGCGTTGTGATCTCTATTAATATACATATGTAAATTGTTATTTGTCAATGCGGTACACGCAGGATTACAAATATTAAAATACAAAGATATTCCTATTGCACCATTCATTTGAAAAAAATATGTTCAAAAAAAGTTTACAATGTCGGTGTAACCACTCATCATTTACTCAATATATATATATATATATATATATATATATATATATATATATATATATATACACACACACACACAAATTCATATGTATTCATTTTCATTCATTCTTTTTCATCCAGGCAGGGTGTATGTAACTTCCAGGCAGCAGACATTTCTACATGTTGTTATTGCGGTAACTATGATGTAGGCCGCGTGTGTGTTACGTCCGAGGGCAGCTGTGAGCTAATTCCAGATGATACACGTATGCCTATGAAAGATAATCCTGTGCTTTAATATAATGACACATACACACACACTCACCAGTGCTCAAACTGCGCCACCTCGACCGATACTTGATGTATGTGCAACGTGCAAACAATGCAACTTTTTTTTTAATGTTTTTTTTTTTCCTCGCACCCGCAGCTAGCTTTCTTTAACAACATAATTGATGGGTTCGAGTGAGTGCCGTGGCTGGTTCACAGCCTAGACCTCATTGCCGTCATCGGGCTCGCTCTGCGATCAGCGAAGGTGTGATTAGTGTTTACGCCTGGTTTGAATTACTGGCTGAATCGTCACTTTTGCCCATCAGCCAGCCTGCAGCATGTGCTTAGCTTGCTGCAGCTTGCTTTTTCTAAGGCTGTGTCCGAAATCGTTCCCTATCCCCTACTCCCCTATGTGTAATATATGTAATAAAATATATTACTATAAAATTCAACAATCATCACAAAAAGTCAGAAGTACTGACATTCACAACTATTTGCCGTGGTCGGTCGTTATTTACTCCTCCTATGCCAT
>OMKY01007694.1:1221-12593 GCA_900302395.1 Bregmaceros cantori
TACACAGTGCAGCGAGTCAAAGCCACGCCCTAATGACAGCCGGTTATGGAATGTGTGGAATGCTGCCTGGTATGTAACCATCGTATCCGCCTCATATCAACCCGATATCAGTTTAGAAAAATACTCATTATTCACTTCTCTACGTTCTGTAAATGTTTTGGAGACTTTATCGTCATGCTAGGAATATGAATTTCACACAGCAGATGGACAAGAATGTCAATAGCAAAGAAAAACTGTTACTGTCGTCCCTAGGCGACGATAGCCATAGCGACGATTACTATAAACGTCGGTAGGCGACAATGGCCAGGAAAGAGTTAAATACCAAATGAGGCCGTGCATTATACCCCCTATGGAGGCGTGTAACCATTCCACTTATCATCATAGATGCTTGGTTCTGAAATCCCATACACAATGATTCATGTGCTAATAAGTATGTAAGCATTGTTATTCACATACTGGAAGCTTGTACTGAGCTCCCCATGCCAAGCATATCTGTGAATCTCATTTTATTTAATAAAAAATGTTTTTGTGTCAAGGGATAACGCAAGATCTGATTCAAACGCTGTAATAATCGGAGCATGTGCCTGTATCAGAGGAAAAAATAAACAATGCCATTCCGATGACATGAGATGGTGTTAAAAATGGTGGGAAAACACATGAAATGATCCACACTTTTGGGCAGTTTTCACTGCTGCTGTCCTGATCATATGTCACACATGCTGTTCAGAACTTTTTTTCCCCATTGATATAACCATCAATTTTCCAAAATGTAGCTCAATGGGAACTCATTGTTTCTAATATTATTGTGAGCTTCACTCCAAATTATTCCAGCTTATTACACAAATGTGCCTTTAGTAGCATTCACATTATAGTTTTTACTTTAATTTTTGAAAATTAGATTCCTGAATAGTAATCGCAAACGGCAAATTATGTACACACCACAGCCGCAGTTGACCACCACCCATTGAGAGTAATTTGGGGTTCAGTGACTTGCTCAACGACACTTTGAAATGGAGACTGTTGAGACCGGGATTTGATTTTTTAATTGTCTTTGAGCTGACTGATGAGGTCATTGGAAACACTGCGTATCATTCAAGTAAAGAAAAACTATATAGCATGGAACGCTCTTCCATGCTACAGACAGCAATGGCCGACAGCCCATCGGAGCGGCTTGGCGCCAGGGAAAAGAATGCCAGTGTAGCCAGGTGAAGGATACCAGTCAGCCACGGGGGAAGACAAATCGTCTGAGAGCACTTGGGTGACGCACGGCAGGGTAGCGATAACCTTGTTCCATTAATTTCTTGCAGAGTTTTCAGAAGGTGAAACTGTCTGTTTGTGTGGGGGAGGGGTAGGTGGGAACAGGGTCTTTAATGAGTGCGTGGTCCCTGGCGAATGTGGCGTGATGGATGGGGACGATAAAGCCACCATATGTCTGTCGCCCTTTCTGTGACGTGCAGCCATGGTGGCTGTGTACTGCTGATGCCATGGGTATCCATTTTGCTTAGGCTCAGGAAGTGATGGCGGAATGCCGTGCGAGCGCCTGTAAATCATCGAGCATCTTGACAGCGCCTTGAGTCCCACAGTATGCACAGGGATAATGGACACTTGCACTTACTCTTATGGATTTTTCTGATGCAAGGCGCAAGGTTGTGTTGCGATGATTCAGAGAAAGAGATGATGATGATGTCACACAGAGCCGGCTGCCACATAAACCCACCTAGCAACATGGGTTCAAGGGACAGAATAAGGGCCCAACCATAGACCGCATAAGAGTAGAGGATGCATCGTGACGTTACCCATTGGTAACTAGTGTGCCAATTCAATAAGCATGGGGCTAATGGTGTCATCCATATTGGGAAGATACCCGTATGTCCGGGGTGGTCCGGGAGAGAAAAAAACAGGAATGTCGAAATGGAGGCATGTAACCACCACCGCCATCACGTCATTGGTATTAATTAATCTTTATATTCTGGTGCGTGGCTATTTCTCAGTGTAGTACACCCATACTCAAATAAGCAAAAGGGTTTATTCACAGAACACTGGTATATAGAGAGAACAGGACAGATGTCATAGTTCACGCCAAACTTCCCAGAATGTTCCAAGCATACGTACAAGGAATCACACAATGCCCCACATAACACAAACCATATTGTTAAACACAAAATCCCCCCACCCACTCCTCAAAGGAGGGCAAGTGCTGTACGAGGTAACAAAATCCTTGACACTTACATTCTAAACAGTGAAGTGCATACGACACTATGCGAAAATGTTTGGTGGTGTTTTCCATACAACCACCAACAAGATTCCTAACACTTGGTTCCCAAGTATAGTTCAGATATTGTAAGAAAGCTAACACATATGTGAATGGCGAGTCCTCAGCCCATGAGTCAATGTATTGCGAAACAGCATCTATCTCTGAACCCAATATAAACAATTTGCTTGTTATTGTGACCGCCAGTGGATTTAGAACAGCTGTTCCTTTCTTTCATTGAAAAACTGTTCGCGGGCCAGAGTAAACCCATACATGACCCTATTGAGGATGGAAAAATAGGTCCAATACTAACTTAGAGAATTTAGAGAAATATTAAAAACATTACTCAGTCAGCCCAGTCTCAGCAGCCACCAGAACAGAACCAATAGCGTATTTCCCATGCTTTGAGAATTATTAAAACAATAATGAAATTTAACTTGTATGTTTTGTTTAATGACGACTGCAAACAACCAAAACCTGGCTGTGTTTTCATAATATGACAACAAAGCAGAATTAAGCAACCTATCTGCTCGCTGACGCCTTGAAGATTCTTTCAAACTAATGTAATTTCTATCAAATGGTGTCATCGCCAACTCATCAAACACTGAGACAGAACAGGCAAAGTCACTTGCTGTAGAAAGATGACGTTGTGGGGATGATGTGCTCAAATCACACAGGAGCACTGAGCCAGCTGTCTTGTCATGATTACAGGAAATAATTAGGAGCAAACAGCAGGCCAATGCAGCTAGTGCAAAGCCTAGCGTTAGCACTCAACACATACATACACACACACACACTAGGGCTTAAAGCGGCTAGCACTGACCAATTAGGCAGTGTATATGATGCATAAGAAATACTCGCTGCGGGATCCCTGGGGTTCCCACAGTGATTGGGATGTGCTTAGTGTGCAATGCGTTGTCGGGTGGATAATTGCAGTGCTGCTAATGAATTATTACTGGTGAGACGCAAGCACTTCAACATGCATCTCGCCAGGCGATGACGCTGTGATGCGCCAGAGTCATGTCAAAAGCGTGCCAAACTTTCTGCAGAAATGTTGGAACAATCATTTTTGTCTTTTTTGGGCGCAAACGCCGTTTTTCATTCTTTATTGGAAGAGATAGTGACAGGACTAAATTGGAAACTGGGATGAAGAGTCAGGGGTAGACATTGCAGAAAAGCACTCTATAACCACTTTGCCACTGCGTGCCACATTCTATTTTGATGACTAGTCGGTACCAATCACATTTTGTTGATTCAAGTGTGTTGTTGAGAATCTGGGTGACTTAAACCTGAGTGACTGAGTCTTGAGACACACTTTGAGACAACTTTGTTACAGGTTGCGCTTTGGCGCCACTTACTATAGCCTGGTATTTGCGGCTAGAGGGCGCTATGCCCTTAAGGCGCTGGGCGCCAGTCCCAGGAGGAGTCACGAGGAAGAAATGCTAATGCTAACGACTAGCACCTGTGGCTCCTACTATTTAACCAGCAGGCTCCGTCGGTTCTGCCTGCTGGCATTTTCCTGGAACCCGAGGCTGAGTATCATCTTTTACCTAATCCAACGGTTAAATAACTTGGCCTCAACCATGCGGCTATGGTTTTCTGCCGACAGGCTGGAGTTTATGTTAAGTCGATCTTTCCACTCCCGACTGTTAGTGCGTAGCTCTTCCCTCTAGCAGCAAACTATGACTAGCGACTCAAAACGCTCCGTAGTCCCTTCTCCGGGGCCAGCTACCAATTATTATCACACTCTGCGAGTTGTGGCCATCTCAAGCCACAAATACACTCGTACGAATTCCATCTGTGTGTATGAGGCTAGCTGGTTCGCATAGAGTCGCATCTACAGTTTGTCTGCCTAGAGCTAAATTATCTCCGTGAGTCCAATCCTTACTCACGTTATTCGGCCAGTATCTCTGGCGTATTGTGAGTATACACTATACTCTCCTTGGGCTTAATGCATAGTAGGCATTGTGCACCAAGCACACACCTTTAACATGCATCCATACTTCCACACTACCTTATTGCTTATGTTTCTGCTGTTTACTGCAAGTTGTTTAATGTGTTGGTTCTCAAAACTTGTAATATCTTGTTATTATAGGTTTTATAATATCCGCCTTATTTTGCAGGATGTTTCTTAAAGTCTGCAATCTTGTCTACTAATTCAACCTCAACTCAGGTTCAAAGTCATTCATTTCCGTTTCCTTTGTTACAGGATATGGTCAGTTTAATGTGTGGAAACTTGAAAGACAGCTTTAAGGTAGCGGAAGGATGAGGGCGTGCGGTGGCCGGGCGGGTAGAGAGTGCGTCCCCCAGACCATAGGTCGCGCAGTGCCGCAGATTCAAATCGCCTGTCTGTTTTTTCTGGAATGTCTCCCCCCGACTCTTCATCCCAGTTTCCAATTTAATCCTGTCTCTATCTCTCTGAATAAAGAATGAAAAACAGCGCTTGCGCCCAAAAATAACTTTAAGAGCAGAAGGATGAAGTATGTGGATCAGGTTAAAGCTCAAGCGAGGTGCGTCTTAACCCCAGGCATCATGTTACTTATTTTAAGGATGTTCCATGTATCTTAAAAAGTTAAAATCTTAGCGAATTTCTTTGATATCACTCGACCAGGATTCAAACCCTGGTCTCCCAGCCCAGAGGCGGACACTCTACTGCTAGGCCACTGGACTGGTGCAATACATTAAATATTGTAATCTGTCAAATAACACCATCACTCCATTTTAAAACTAACTAAGGGATTACATTCCATTAGTTTTCAATTTTTTTTTCTAAATTTTAAATACAACTCTTACACAGTCTAGTCGACAATTGCATGGATTCCAATGATTTTTCATTTCTTCAATTCAGGATTTTGCTCTTTTAATGTGACTGGTGTGTCACATGATGTATTGGGTGTGGAGTCCTGTAAAGTAACTTCTGCTGCGGCACATTTACAAGTCAGAATAATGGTCTCGGAAATTAGGCATGATGATGAAAGTAATTTTTATCTAGTATTACAGGCAAATGTAACTATAATCTAGATGACGTATTTTAAAATGTAGTTGTAAGTTCCTTTTTTTGTAACCTGTTTCCTGTAATCTGATTACATGTAATCCGTTACTCCCCAACTCTTCTAATGAATATAAATAAATTAGTTGTGTTCGGGTTCGATCACCCGTGGAATGGAAGGAAAATGACGGACCCTGTCGTTGTGTCCGTGGAGCGGGTCAAAAGTCTTGAGTTCAGCTTACACACAGTTTAGTTTGTCAATTGTTGCGTTGACCACGCTCTGGCGCACAGCTGAGGCCTGTCATCGGAGTGGCAGTGAAAGTTGAAGCTGGTACCGGCCGATACCGTCCGGCGTGGCCCGGGGTGACGGGCGGTGCGAGATACAAGATACCACCAGCATGAGGTCAGTGAGGCCCAGGTTGATCACGTTACATTTGGATTACGCATCGATGTGAGACACGAGAAGTCTTCTTCTTAATTACATGTTTACACTCAATGTGTGTCACACTGTCGGAGGTGAACAATGGCCTGTCGACAAGGCAGACAATCCTGGTCAAGGGTTGTCATGACAACGGTGGATTGAATATTGAATATTGTTTAGATCAGATGCTTTTTTTCAATTTGCTGGGCCTTTTTTACTTGACAAGTTTCAGGGCGTACAGTGTCCCTTTAGAGATATCTCCACAAAACAAAAATGAACCATTTGGCTGCACTGTAAAAAGTAGTATATCGAGTAATATCATTTTATTTTCCTTTTCATTTGCAACGAAAAAAGTAACAAAGTACTGGCTTCTGTAATTCAATACAAGTTATCACTCCATTTGTCAAACATCAAATCTGATTTGAATGTAATAAGACACTCTTAATAAACGTTCATAATAAATATGAAAATATTAGATATGTAACAGGTTGATTGATTCATAGATATGTTGATTAATAGATAATACTTATTACGAATCTGCCTATTACTAAATAAATAGCCATTTGGGCTATATTTGTATTGATGTAGACATAGATATATATCTATAGCGTAATAAATAGGTACTATTCTGCATAAAATTGCAACATGTGGCAAGTTCAATGTTTGGCTATGTAATCTGTGTGTAATGTTTATTTGTGTCTAATGATTATTTTAATAGTCGATGAGTTACCGATTATTGAAATGATAAGTCAACTAATTGGTTTGATATTTTTCTTTAAAGTTGAGGTGACACCATTTATGTATGAAATTGGCAAAAATATGATATTTTGCATAAAAATTAATAAAAAGGTATTAGAAGGGTAGGAATCCCCCCAACAATTTGCAATAGCATAGGTGTGTAACACACTCGCACATACATTATTCCATGAGGGGGCGTAAATTGGGCAGAACCATAAGGCACAGACAAACAGCGATTTATTGTGTGACAAACAAAAAAATGTGCAGGTACATATATGCGGATGCAATATTTCCACATTACCATGTATAGACCCAACATGCAATATTATCGAGTTTTAGTCATTAGGTGGCACTGATTATGCAGGTCCACGCTACTGCACCGTACTATTTCTGTACTACACGGAGACCGACATGACATCACGCCGGGAGGGATTTCAAAACAGAGTTCTGGGAGGACCTCAGAATGCCCACCTTAGGCAAATATTGTAAAGCAACCACAGAACGCCCAGACTACAGTTTAAATGGTCTACCATGACTCCCCATGTCGAGTATAAACAAAGAAATGTTTTTTAATGTCACCTCAACTTTAACGTTCATGCTCGCAAACAAATTGCTAACAATTGAGTTAATTACTCATTACAATTAATCTATATACTAATATTTAATATTATGTTCATGTATTTTTATCAATAATCATGAAAAGTATGAATTATATTTTGGATTTTCCGAAATTATTAAGTAATATCACATTTCTGGAGATCAACACGTGGTGGTGTCAGCAAAAATCACTGACAATAACAATGCAGATAGATGCATATGCGTCCCGACCCCTAATTAAATTCCTTGGCTATTATCGATTATTGCATTAGTTATCGATTAATAATAGTCATCGAATAGTTGACGAATCGTTGCAAGCCCAATTGGCGGCATGTGATGCCGTGGTGGCAAGTTGAGTGGTGTTCTAATTCCTAGACAGAAAAAACCCTTGCTAACCTAAAAATAAGATAAAAACGAAGGTTGAAAATGGCAAGGGCTCGGGCGAAGACGCCGTTTGAGACACGGCCTAAACAACCTCCACTTTGCACTCCAACAAGGAATGGTATGCAACTTGTGTTATTTACATGCCATGACTTGAAAAGACTCTAAACTTTTAATTTGACTTGACTTGAACTTCGCTTGAGGTTTACTCTACTTTGACTTGACTTGAATCGAACGTGACCTGCAGTGACTTGGACTTGAATTAGACTTGAAGTGCTAGGACTTGACGCTTGAATTTACTTGCAAACTAGTGACTTGGTTACACCTCTGGGCATAACTTTCACAAACTCTGACCGTCTACTCTGAAGATTTGTCGTCGTCCCACTCGACCTTGAGATGCAGTGATTGTGTACTAACCCAACATCTATTACTTTGTTGTGTACGTCTTTTGGTTACAACAGGGAGGTCACCCAACCTTTTGTTCTTCTCTACTTAGGCCCTTCAATATTATTGTTTGTTTGCTCAGGGAATTATAACAGCTGTTCGATTATGAAATTTAAATACAATCAAATCAACATTTTCATGTCTTTCAATGTTTTTGAATTCCTTCATTCTCTGTGGAAAATGACTGACCTTAAAATTTAGCGAACGGTGTGCGGCCTGGGGAAAAGCGATTACCGAATGTAACTTTATTTGGGTGGGGGTTTTATTATCGTGTGAGCCGAACGACCGGCACCGACACACAGCAAATGTCGAATTATTCAGGAAATTCTTAGAACGTAATAGTTTATGATATTAATGCAGTTTTTTTTGCGCACACCATACACACACATGCCTCCACAACATTTATAGACCACCATCTTGCTACAAAACACTGAATTGTAGCAATTAACAAGAAATTATCATAATCATGGAAACACATTGAATTGTTGAAGTAATTATATTACAGTATTTAAAGGTGATGGAATGGAATGTATCTTTGAATTGTGGCAATGATTACAATTTCCGTAATGAATAACTTCTAACAGTAAGGGATTCTGCCCAGCCAAGCAGACAGACACAAACGCACACACACAGAAACACTGCAAAGTAACAAATCTCCATAAACTGTTGGGAGTTCATTAAAATTAATTCCCAGGAAGGTACTGTCTGGAACATCCTGCCCTTACTGGAGGGTATAAAACTGATCATTGGCTATCATGCAGCCGTGAAGACGGTCTTACTGACCGATTAGCTTACAAAACCATTATTCATTAATGGCTACTGATGTAAATGTTCAGTTTCTTTCCTTACAGAATTTAATTTGTGATATTAAATGTTATATACTATTTCAATACTGCAACTGTAACTCTTCAAGTGGCCATTTCATAATGGATGTCTTGGTCTTTTCACTCCTACATTTGTACATGTAGATTTAAAAAATTGTTTACAATAACGCCACAATTACAATGATGCTGCTCAATAACTCACTACACTCGCTCCAGCCATGTGGTGCATTCACACTGAGAAACAACTCTATTGAGGGGGTGGGACGTATTAAATCTACACACCAGGTATGTTTTCCTGTGTGTGTAGACTAGCCTGGTGAGCCAGAACCAACGAACCGTCCACGCATCGCATGTGATTAGAACGACCATTGGGTCTGGTAAAACGAGGGTTGAAAGTGTGTAAAAAAAAAGAAGCGAATTAAATCGTGTTATCCAGTCACAGCGCAGTAGGTGGGACAAATGGTGTGGAGGTGTGACAACCAAACTCACGTCTGGCGTTGCCCATACCAAACTCTGCCCAGGTCTCATGTCACCTTTAGCAAACTTTGCCACGTCTCGATTCGAATAATTTGATTGGTCCACCCGTATACGGGCGATGTCTGCCTGAGTTTCCCAGACCTAATTTACCATCTAGCGATGTGCGATGCGTGGACAATGCATTGATTCTGTTTCGCCAGGCTATGTGTAAACCAGTATAGTATAGTACTAATAGTTTGTTTCCACCAAAACTAGGTGACACTTGTCACAGGCATCAAAAGTACCGAAAAGAACATGCAAATGGATGGGAAGAGATGCGGCAAGAATTTGCGTCCAGCGCTCCATTGACTTGGGCCTAGCCGTCAAAGCTGATGCCAGTTGACGTGGGTATATGTGGGCGTCAACGGAAACGAAAGGCGTCAAACGTGGGACATGGACAAATTGAACTCAAGGGTCAAGATGGTTGGGAAAAAAGTGGCCCGTCGCGGTTCGGTAGGCAACCAGAATGTATTATGTCACCCCACGCTGTTCAAACCGATCCATCGAGATCCATCGAGAGCCATCACCATCACCAATCCCAGTCTGGCTGAGTGTCCTCATCTCTCTCTCACGGGGGTGCAAGAGAGGGAGAGAGAGCATACATAGCGCGCCATTCCAAACTCTTGTCAGGTGGGAGGGAGCAGAGAGCCGTGCGTAGTCAGGAGCAAGCAGGCGTCACATAGTGGGAGGCAACGGGGAGCTGCAGCCGTGCTCGGCAGGAGCTCAGCCAGCTTTCTTCTCCCACCCACCTTTTTGTATGGCATGGTCTGTCTGCGGCAGGGCTTTGAACCGGTTCAAGGAACGAAAACGAAAACCGGGAACTTTTTGTATTTTCCAGGGAACAGAAACGAAACCGGAAACGTTATTTTTTTTTATGTTCTGGAACAGGAACACTTATTTTAAAATAATGGTAACCGGTTAATACCGGTTAATACCGTTCATCAAAGTTGAAAAATAAATTCACCTGCACAACACACTAGTTAAATATAATCCACCCCTGCGCGGGACAGAAAATGGTTTGCCCCGTATGGGCGTGTCAACGGCTCGCTGAGTTGGGAGCAGGGGGATACGTCACATCGCAAAGGCGTCCACAACGCAGCGGATGCTACGTCCGTGGGAAGCGGATGCTGCGTCCATAGGGAGTGGAGAATGCGTCCATAGGGAGTGGAGAATGCGTCCATAGGGAGTGGAGAATGCGTCCATAGGGAGTGGAGAATGCGTCCGTAGGGAGTGGATTTTTTTGCCGACATGAAGCGGCCCTATGATGCGGCCCATTATTATTATTATTGCCGACGAAATGTCAAATAAATCTGTTTCGTTGGGTTCTAATGTTCTAATTTATAAACATATGCTATTATTATTATTATTATTACTACTATTATTGTCATTATTATTCATTATTATTATTCGTGCCAACAGGCGTAGTGGGTTCGTGCCAACGGCCGTAGCGTGGCTCTCAAGGCCCACAGAACCGCCGCTCATCGTCAATCTATTGGCAGGTCCTCCCGCTCTCCCCTTCGTACCTCCGACGGGTCGCCCTGGAGGAGCGCGGCTTGTCGAGTCGCGGAGGTTCTCCGTACTATACTACAGTTAGTTTCCACCTTTTTGATTTAGTTAAATTGCCCGTGACTACAGCGTCCGTAGTCAGAGGTTCGGTGGTGTATGGCCGATTTTGTCTCGTATATTTCTGGTAGGGACGGCCTAGAGCCTGTTGTCAGCAGCTATTTACCTAACTGCCTTTCAACCTTAATTGCCCAGTTAAGGACAGTCATTTGGGATTGGTTACAGAACTCCTTTAACAGAGGACTGGAAAGATCAAGAATTTCAATCAGTCTCGATCTCGGCCTAGTTGAAAAAAAAAACCCTACAGTTTTTTATTAGTTGTTGTTAATGTTTCCCTCGCTCTCTGACGCATGACAGCGTGGAGCGGAGCGGAGTGCACACAGCCAGTGGGCAGCGAAAGGAGCTGGTTAACTATAACCTGGTCAAATCTATATTCATATTCGGAATGATCACGAAACAGCCTACAGACTTGTGTGTTATAAAAATAAATTATAATATCCAGTACAGCGGAATACATATAGATTGCACGTTGGACCACGCATCTAGTTTCTGTATTTTATTTACATTAGAATAATACACATCACAGGGCCGCTTCATCGTCGGCAAAAAATCTTCGGGTTCTAATGTTCTAATTTATAAACATATGCT
>OMKY01007696.1:1459-14129 GCA_900302395.1 Bregmaceros cantori
GTTAGTGGCGCTGTGTATACCGCAGCGTCCGCAGTGTCGCGAGTTCGACTACGCTCGTCGACTTGTCTGCAATGTCAACCCCCGATCTCTTCAACCCAGTTTCCGACTAATCAAGTGTTTCAGCATACAAACACTGGTAAATAAAAACAAGAAAACCCTCCAAACCATGCTCTATGCAGATAATAGGCACGCACATACACACACAAGCGCACACAGATTCTTAGTAAACAGAGGCTTGATAATGAAGCTGATTAAGATAAGTTGGAATGACTAAATTAAAAGACCGTGGCACATGTATGATGCCTGTGACTTATGGGCTGCAGGCTCTCCTCCACTCTCCAACATTTCTGCAAGGTCTCAAATGTGGAGTCCAGTCTGTACAGACCTAATGAATAAATGGAGCATTGGATCCCGGTCCCCGCAGAAGACAGTGCCAATCCAGGTAGAGCCTGCCCGAGGTTGACTACTTAGATTTATATTTAAGTTGAATTGTTCCTGCACCTGCTCATCATACCTCCACTTCTCCCCCTGTGCTACTGAACCTCTCCGGTGGTCATAATATTCAATGGAAATGGTCCATTTTCATAATATTTCTGCACAGCAACAAAAAAGTGTGCTCTTCATCCATAGATGAGTAGGCTTCATTCATGTGTAACGTTTCTTTACAACGCATTATCCCACTATCTTTTATCACACACCCATATGCCGATCCTCCTGTGATTGTGATGATGTGGATTGCCATCGCCACACAGTATACTCTCGGGGGGGAACGCACATAAGGCTGTGTTCGTTTAACCTCTTCACCTGTCCATTGTGTAGGCGCACCGGCCCATCTGTCTACCTGTTCCTCCCGATCCCCTCACACCCGATAAAGGTCAATGCCTATTCTTTCTGTTAAAGGAGTTTTCGCATAGGGGCTGGCCCTGCGGCGCAGCGGTTTAAACTGCTGCTCCAAGCAAGCTCCATACATAGCATGGAGCTCGTGGCTTAGATCACAGCAGATGGAGCACCGTGAATTTGCTTCCCCTCACGGTCATATACTGCGAGTCTGCACGTCCCTATTGTCATCCCACTTTCACACTAACGCTGTCAATTAAATGACAAAATGGCACTTGGCCCCAAAAATATAATTTTAAGGTTTTCGCATTGACATTTGAATTGACTTTAGTTTAATTGGCAATGTTAACAAAATGTGTGCATTTTTAAATTTGCCCATTCCTCTGATAGCTACTCTTACTCTGATATTTTAAGGCGATATCCAGTACCCTTGGTGAGTTCAGAGATGGAGGGAGCACAACCTGCTAGTTGAAATAACTACCTGCTGGTAGTTATTTCAACTACCACCCAACATGCAATATGGATGTATGAGTGCATGTTAAAGGTGCATGGTTGGTGTACTGGATCTTAGTGTACTTGGCTTTATGGACCCACATTCCGTCGAGCCAAAGTCCACTATTACAATTATCTATCAGGCTTTAAGCCCAAGAAGATAGTTAGTTTTGACTCTCACAAACGGCAGGATGACAGGCTAAATAAATTCGAGCAAGAATTGAAGCTCGCTCAATAGCACAGTTACATCACATAAACAACTCGGTTCGATCGGCCGTTCGACTGATCTCTTAGGTGGTGATAACACTCATGCAAGTTGTATTGTGACAAACGTTTGTCAACTCATAGAGGATCATAATCATTGATCAGCGGCCCGACTAACCTGGTGGTTAAGTCAGGGCTATTGCTGAATAGAGTTGTTTGTAGCGGTAGTTGTGTTGAGATGTGCATGTCAAACGCGTTCACAACAGGCATGAACAAAGATCGATTTTAACATTACAACCTTTTGGTGCGGAGGAACACAACCGCTAGGATAAGAGGTAACATGGTTAGCGATAGGATGAGCAAATAGCAAGCATGGTACTTAGCCCTCTGATCCAGACTAATGCCAGCAGACCGGGTCGATTGAGGTCTGCTGTATAAATAGAGGAAGCTACAGGTGCTAATCGTTAGCTTACTCTAACTTGTAGCTTCCTGTGCCGGAGACGGCACCCAGCGCCTTGGGCGGAGCAGTATCGCCCCCCGCCCCTACTGCTAGCCTCCGGAAATTGTGTGAAGCGGCACTCGTAACAAACAGAGATTTATTGAAACCCAAATTATATGAGGGATGGACAGATCACAAACAACCAGCGTCTGCCGAAGATGTGCCAACGTTTCACTGAAACGCTTGGTGTCATAGTAAGCTCATCACAAAACAATGCACGTTCAGACATCAAATAAGAATCTTATCACAATACGTGTTCAGACCTCAATTGGTATCTAGTATTCAAGTTAGATTATGGCCTGCAACATAGCTAGTTACATAATGTAAATCATTAACCACAAACTCCCCACACTGGATTCTCTTCACAGACAACACACCACGACACGTGCATTAAAAATAATCAGGGACCCTTCACATCCGGCAAACTACCTATTCAAACACCTTCCCTCTGGCAGGAGGCTCATGTCATTGGGCAAAAGTACTAAAAGACACAACAACTCATTCTTCCCCTCTGCTGTGCGGCTACTTAACTCCTCATCTCTGTGCTCCTGATTGTTATGTATCATGTTTGTGTCCTGCCTACGTCTGTGGCACCCTTTTGTTTTTGTGTAATGTGTTGTTGTACTCTGTGTGCTGAATTGATGAGCCACAAACTTACCGTGAATCAAATTCCACCGGCCTAGCCGTGTGGTAATAAAATAAACTTGAAGTTGGATGTCTGTGACCCTAAGTGAAAGTAATTGTACTTAATAATTTCTGTAACACCTTTCTTTTTACCCGTCCTTCGTTATTAAAATTGTTATTTAAAAAAAAACACATTAGTAATACTGTCTATAGGGGTTCAGCATGGTAGGGCGCATGGAACAATCTGTGAGGGCACTTAGTTCAATTGACCAATGAATAACAATTATTTTAAACTACAATTTCAGTTGTGATTTGACACTACACAAAAATCTGCTGAGTTGATTCATTTGATTTCATTTTTGGTGCACCCAGCAGAAGCGACAAGCTTCCCAGCTAGAGCCCGAGAGAGATCAGGAAACTGAGATAATGCCCAGTCCTGTCCCCGCGTCCGTCAGGGCTGTTTTGGTACACCAGGGTAACTGCACAGGCCGACTCATGTCAGAATCAATACCCAAAAGTGTCGGAGAGGGGCGCCGCCGCTACCAGCTATTCTCAAACCGACCGGCAGCTCCCCACTGCCTGGTTACCATTAAGTAGGCCAGAATGGTCCGGACCCGCATCCTGATACACATTTATATCCTGAAAAAAACATTCACCCTAACTCCCATGCCCGTTTGTGTGCCTATAATTGAGAGGCTAACTCACATGACAGTTTTTGCATATAGTGACCACCGAGGATGAAAATTAGGTTGTGCATGTGTACTGTGGAGGGCTCCGAACCGGTTAAAGGAACGAAAACGAAAACCGGAAACAAACAGAATTTTGCAGAATTTTTACGAGGAGCGGAAACGGAAACACAAAAATATATCTTCAACTGCTCCGGAACAGAAACGGAACATTATGAAATCCACAAACCTGGTTAAAAACGTTTTTTTCTGTTCTCTATACATTTTAACATATCCTTTATCTGGGAGACTATTTCCTTCCACTTGCACTGTCAGTCATCAAGCCCTATGCATCTGGGACTCCATCTTGTGGACAAGGAAGTGAATGTAATGGCATTTTAAGCCGGTTTTCACGTTAATACAGTTGCATTGAAGTTTGAAAATCCACCAAATATATTCTGTATAAACTATAACTAAACTTAACATTGCATAATATAAGGAACTTTAAGAACAAACAAAATGTTTGTGTTCCGAACCGGTTCAGTACCGATATTTTGGTGGCGAAACGGTTCCGAGAATGAAAACGTTAAATAAAGACCTGCCTGAACCATTCGGAACGGAACGTTTTAAAAACTAATTTTAATTTCGTTTTCAAGCCCTGATACTGTGTAGCAGAGATGCGACCAAGTCCATCTTTCAAGTCTCAAGTACTTCTTGGGCTAGTCAAGTCCCAAGTCAAGTCCAAATTAAGTCATCATTAACATGCTGTCATTTTAGCCCCAGAATCTGATTTTAATAAAAGAAAAACCGATGCTAATATAAAAGCAAAACTATTGCTCGCTTTTGACTTTATTAAAATTTGATTCTGGAGCTAAAATTACAGCATGTTAATGATGACTTGGCTTGAAGTTGACTTGGGACTTGACTTGGGACTTGAAAGAGGGACGTGGTCGCATCAATGCTGTGTAGTAATAGACGTGCCCGAGCGGGCCCACCTTCGAGTCAGACGTAACCTCCTCGCCGCAAGCTTGATAAAGATGGAGGAACAGGCAAGGACAAACCTCTTGCGTGGTGATGTCATGTGCTACGCTGTATAAACACACTGAGCGTTTGTTCAGAGATAGGTTTATAGTCTCACTTCCGGGAGGACTGCCAGGACACAGTCATGTCAACATACACACAGACATGTACACTGTTTATGCCTTCCGCCGGGGGTACTTGAGGGGGTTCTGTGTGTGTGAAAAAACGTGGCCCCGCTGTCGAATCTCACTTCACGATGCAGCAAGCCAGGGCAAAGGAAATGTGATGACATTGGCTCTTATGATCAGAATCTGGTCTATTACCTCCGCCAAGGAGATTGTGTTTTCGGTCACATATGTTTGTTTGTTGGTTTGTTTGTCTGAGTTATGAACAGATTTTCATGAATTTTTACCAGAGGTGGGCATTGGCCCAAGGAACAATCCTTTAAAATTGAGAGATGATTGGGATCACAATGAGGATCCATGTTTTTTTTTGTAACTATTCTTTAGAAAAACAATTCCAATTAAAAAGTTATAGACAGATTTTCACATCTTTATTGTTGTATGAATTCACCCTTGAAGAATAGAGATTAAAAAGACCCAGCACATGTAAGGTGCCTGTGACTAAGTTCACAGGTACGGGCAGCATCACGCGTTCTTCTCTCCTCGCCAACATTTCTGCAACGTCTTCCTCCAGCCTCTCTTTCTTGTCCCACTTTCACACTATCCCTATCCTATTAAGAGAAAGATGGTCCTTGAGATGAAAAAAGGCGGAAAAGAAGGTTCAAACAACAAATAAAACCACACAGAACACAACAGTTACAGAAAGGCCTGCTTTCCCAGCCTGATTTGCAGTCAACAGATGCCTGGCCAAGACTTTACTGTCTGGCCAAGGAATGCTTTCCTGGCCAATAATGCTTTCCTTGAATAGAATAAAATGCACTACAATAGATTGACAATGATATATTTGAACAGGTGTGTCCTCAGACCCACTCCTTCAGGTAGATATTGTGGGGAGAGGGAGTGGAAGTGACAAATGCCTCACAGGAATGCAGAGGTGACATCATTCTCAGGAGGATATTTGATCCAGATGTCCTGATGCAGAGAGATATTTTTCGTGGATGGAAGATTTCAACTCACCTTTCACTATGCACTGTGGTGCGACAATGTATTGGACCACACGATTTTAATCTTGAGTCGCAATCTCTGAACATTTAATGGTGATAATTGTTCTATTGTTTTTGTTTTTTGTTTTGTATGAAAGGGGGACGAGTGAGCGGGGAGTAGTGGACGTGCAGTATGGAATTTCAACATTCCAAAAATACATTTTTGAAGTTTTGAAAATGAATAATTACAGCAGGTTTAGTTTTATTTAATTCAATATAATTTTGGACTATAGACATGCTGAAAACAGAGCGCTGTCATTTTGTCCCACCCTTTGTAAACGCACTTCTGGTGTCTGTATTGCAGCCTGTGTAAAGTCATCGTAGTGGACAGAAGTGGCTGAATTTGTCACACAAAATGCACACCGTTTCAAAATCTGCGTACTTCAGCTCACTCTCATGTACCCATTATCCACCGTGCTTCGCTCACCATTTTGCATGAATATTGTTGAAATACTGACAAAATATTCAAGTCACTCACCAGTAGTCACTCACTCAAGTCACTCACTCAGTAGTCTTGTCGAAACCGGAGCGCCCGGAGGAAACCCACGCAGACACAGGGAGAACATGTAAACTCCACACAGAAAGGACCTGTCCGAGTTGGGATTTGAACCCAGGACCTTCTAGCTTTGAGGCAGCAATGCTAACCACTGCGCCACCGCTCTGCCTGACTGGAATGCATCCATGCATAGCTCCGGCGGAGGTGAGTAAATGGAACGGGAATGCAGAGTATTAAATCGCCGGTTTGTGAGGCACAAGATCCACACTAGAACATATGGATGTGGAATAGCACATTGCAACTTACCACCATCCTTTTTTAATAACGCAGTTGGTGTGTGCTCCCATTGAATAGGCATATCTGATGAATATACTTTTAACAGATTTGACTGTTTCAACAGATTTGACTGTGAAGACACTACTAACTTCGGCGCAGGTGAGTAAATGGAACCGGAATGCAGTATTAAATCGCCGGTTTGTGGGGCACAATATCCACACTAGAACATATGTGTACCACTCCACACGTCCCTGTACTCAAACGGAGCGCCCCCACCTGCACTCCCCCAACACACATCTGGCATGATGACTTGCCACCAGGCCACTTACCAGGCGAAGGGCTTGTTGATTATCAAACACCAGCACCCCCACAAGAGTCATTTCAACCTCTTCCTGGAAGTGAGCTGCCCCTGAGACCTTTGGATGTCAAGAGACAACTGAAGAAGCTTTCTGCCTCAAAAGCCGCAGGCCCAGATGGTGGAAATTCATGGGTTTTGCAAAACTGTGCGAGCCAACTGTGGAATATTATTTCACATCGTCAGGATGTCTAGCCCCCTCTGAAAAGTGCCCATGATTTGGAAGACATCATGCCTCATCCCGGTGCCATATAAGGCACAACTAAGTAGTCCTACTGATTATCGCCCCATTGCGCTGACTTCTCAAATCATGAAAACATTGGAAAGCATCCTTATGCATCTTCGACCCTGGGTTAAACCCAAACTGGACCCACTGCAATTTGTTTTTCAGCCTGAAAGTGGAAGATGCCATCATATGCCTGCTGGGCCATGTCTACATGCACTTGAATAAGCCAGCGAGCATGGTGAGGACCATATTCTTCGACTTTTCCAGTGCATTCAACGCAATCAGACCTGCACTACTGGGCGAGAAAGTTAGTAAATTACTTTCAACTCCACAATTGTGTGTCTGACACAGTGGTATGCAACACAGGGGCGCCTCAAGGAACGGTACTCTCACACTTTTCACACTACCTTTGTCACCTTTACAAGACATGTCACGTACAGAGGTTCTCAGATGACACGGCGGTGTTTGGATGTATTGCAAAAAACTATGACAATGTGATATAAGTGACTTTGTCATGTGGTGTGAACGCAACCACAGCTCAATGTGACAAAGAAGAAAGAACAAAGAATGATCGGGACAACCTCAGATCAATACCATCACTTTCCAGTGATGACTTTTTTGCAAAGTTCTTTGTGATTCCAATTACATTGGTTTTGATTGTTTCCTTCTTCTGTACCCTATTTATTTGATAGTGAACTGTCTTAGACTGGACTTCTTCTTTCTTTTCTTCTTTTGAAACTGGGTGATATTTTGTCTGAGAGATGGCATGAAATCATATGGCCGTTATTTTCGCCACAGAGCATTCCATTTGGAACATCTGCAGGAAATGTGCACACTATCCATGTCGTGTGCAGTACAGGTAGTGCACCAAAGTTGGAGTGCACGTTAGATGTACGCAAATTGGAACACAACGCTGGTTTCAATAACAACCTTTATTCTACTGTAGGCATATTTCTCCGCTGTCAGGTGCTCTTACTGTAAATCCTTTGGCCCAAAAGCTGCACATACTTTTAAGTTCACCTGATCTCTCTCATGACTCTTAGTTTTAACCTGCCACTGTCTCCTAACACACACCAGGCCACGTATGAAGGGCCTGACATCTGGTGGTACATATATCTTGGATATATGATGCCACCAATGACTAGGGTTGGATGGAATGCATGCAATGGCCAGCTGAGACTTGCAAGGGTTAGACAAAGAAGAAAGTAGTGTATAAAATAATAATAAAGTCTGGTATAATATTTAAAAAGTAATGTTGCTAAGATTTGTTCTATGGTTTTCTTTCCCTGAGCAGTGATGTTGTTGACCTCTGCAATAATGTGCAATAATGTGCAACAATGAACATAGTCTTGCAGTTTATGACTCCTTGGACTGATAACTTTATGGAATGTGTACAGCGTAACTCTTGAGGTGGTCCACCGTGCCCTGTATTAAGGCATGCCTGGCTAATGAGGATTTATCTGCTACTCTATCATCACATGTTCACCAGAATGTCTACTGTTTCAGAACCCCAAGTAAAGATGATTTTGATTATGATTCTCTTTCTTGGTCGAGATTATTTAATCCGAGATGCAACACGTCATTGCTGTACACAGCACAGCTGTAACTAACGATTATTTTAGATGACGATTCGTTAAACTGCCCCCAAATCTCCACATCGGGCAACAACTTAGCAAAATGTAGTTGGTGTTGTTGTTAACCAACAAATGAACAATTACATTACTTACTCTAATGCAAACACATCACAATGAATTGATGGCACTTTATTCATATTTATGTTTTTTCATTCAATGTTTTGCATTCAATGTTTTGCATTTTCAGTAATTACCATTTACTCAAATATGCATGGACCAGCAGAGTAAATTATATGGCGATTATCGGTTATTAAATGTGTTGCAGATTAATTGTATGGTCAATTAGTCAACAATAGGTCAACAAACCGTTGCTCCTTTAGTAAACAGTGTTAGTGTAATGGTTACTGCTGAATCCGTGTTATCCCAGAGGTTTTGCCAGGGCTACTGTCAGAAACAATCTAATGTGGCAGGAAGCACCACTGATGTGTGTGTGTGTGTGTGTGTGTGTGTGTGTGTGTGTGTGTGTGCGTGTGTGCGTGTGTGTGTGTGTGTGCGTGCGTGCATGTTTTACATTGATTTAATTAGACTGGGGCTTGTAAACAACAAGGTGTGTGTGTGTGTGCATGTCCTAAACAAATGTGAATTTAATTAACAAGGGATTGTTGTTTCCAATGACCTTCAATTAAAATGACCTTTCAATTAAAAATGTGTGATAGCACAATTTGTCTTCTATTCAGCATTGTATATCATCATCAAGTAGATGATGATTTTTTGACCATGACAAAATCAATGTAACTTATAGGCACACAGAGGTGTATTGAAAACATTGATACAGTGGGAATTTAAAAAATGGAGAAGCATTTTAGTCAGATCTGTATTTTCATTTTGCTTTTGTGCTTATATTTCAGTGGCTTTGCAAAGCCTCTGTGGAGATCTGTTGCACTCTAGTGACGAGGATGTGCATATATTCTATATGCATATACGAGGGCAGTAGATCTGAGCCTAGTTCCACACTGAGACAGGCAATTCAGATATGTGGCTTTTAAAGAAAATATTTATACATTATTTTTAAATACCAGAAAATATATTGATACCGATGTGAATTGCAAGGTAAAGTGTGATATAAATTCTAGGCCATATCACCCAGCTCTACAAACATGATTTGAACTAAAAAAAAAAAAAAAAGTAAGAAAAAACATATGCTCAAGCCTTGGACATAAAATGCACATCCTAATGCAATAATAATAAAACGAGGATATTACATTTGTTGTTAGATTACTTCCTCTGGCCAGATTACTTCCTCTGGTCCTTTGGTCCAGTTCCTGCCGTCGGGTCTTCATCATCGAACTCACCGTCCCATGGGAGGATGCTGTTGGTGAAGCCTTTGAACGGGAAAAAGCTGCGATATGCTAACCTAGCAGCAGAAGCAGAGGGGCGAGGATGGAAGGTGAAGGTTTGGCTAGTGGAAGTGGGTTGCAGGGGCTTCGTGGCCAAATCCACTACAAGGGTCCCGAAGGAGTTGGGAATCCACGGTCAGGCACAACGGAAGGCAGTCAAGGAACTTTCAAACACAGCAAGAAGTAGTCGTTGGCTATGGCTGAAACGCAAAGATGCATCTTGGGCTGCTAGGTAGAGGATCGCGGGGCAGCACCATGCGACACACACCCAGGTGTTGATCAGCCTGTGGTGGGCCACCCTCGGCAGAAGGTGTATTGTGAATAAGAGGCCGAAACACCTAATACATAGGTAGACATAGGTTGACATAGACATAGGTAGACATAGACATAGGTGGTACTATTGTGCTGAAACTTTATATTTACCAACTAGTCCTATGAAGAATCCTACGGAGTATTTGGTGGGCCTTAAAAACATTGGTTTGAATTGTGTGAACATTATTACACTGTAAACACAAGATGCTGTTTAAGCTAACTAGTTAACTGCTAACATTGAATATTAGCCAAGAACACCAAAGCCAAACATGAACAGTGGGGTTTGGAGGAATAATCTTCGCCCCAGTCTTTGCCAAATGAAACCGGCGGCAGAGTCGCACGTCAAGCGCCCCCGCACCGTTTAGGGAAAACCCACACTTTTAATTAAACTCATTCATTACATTTTGTTGGGCAGAGGCAAACAGGTTCAAGGCCCATTACGTTGTTTCATGCATGTGCACGCACACACACTCGCACGCTTTGACGTATCTCACTCATACGCTCACGGGCATGCTAATTCAAACCGCGAAACGCAAGCCCGCACGCATACCATGGAGACCAAACACATCGCTATGCAGAAAAAACACACGCACATGAAAACATATGTAAACACACAATAGCAGGAATGCCTTTGACTCTAATGGCGTTTTAATGGCTTCTGTGACAGTTGTGTAAGAGTTAGCCGAGCATCGGTCACCTCTAGCATGTTTACTGTGAACCAACAATGAGTGGAAGTCCTTCTGTTCACCCCCTCCTCCTCCCCGAATGCTTCACCCCGCCCTGCGTCACCCCGACACACGCACACAATTTATGGTTGAAATTGGTTTCTTCTAAACAGATTTTTTTTTCTTTTTTACATTTTTTTTCTTACTTTTTTTGTTGTTTTGGACTATTTTTTTAGATTCAGAATGAGCTGGAAAGGGGTGATAAAGGGGGGAGAAAACATGCAGAATGTGAGTGGAGGAGGTCCGCGTTGGCCGAGTGGTTATGGACACCGCACCTAACGCGACCCCAATCATGTTAGTGGCACTGTGTCTACCGCAGCGTCCGCAGTGACGCGAGTTCGACTTGTCTGCAATGTCTACCCCCCGATCTCTTCAACCCAGTTTCCGACTAATCCTATCCAATAAAGAAGGAAAAACTGTGCTGACGGCGGAAAAAATAACTTAAAAAAAAAATGTGAGTGGAGGAAGACAAACGCACAACTCTTCACACCATCATGGCTCTTTAGTGCTCTGCTGTTATTTTTTCTGTGCGATCACCATTACATTTTATTAGCGTTAGCGTGAAAGGAGGATGAGAGAGAGGGTGCGAGCGGGCATGCAGTATATGACCGTTAGGAGAAGTGATGTTACGACGCTGTGTGTGCTGTTATCACAGGCACAAGTCTATGCGTGCGGATAGTTTAGAGCAGCGGTCTAACCCACTGCGCCACAGAGCCAGCCCCTATTGCAGCAGTCTTTTACATTACCCTGGCGAGGATTTAATCCTGTCACTGTCTCTCAATAAAAGAATGAGGAACGGCGCTTGCGCCCAAAAATAGCTACAATTTAAAAAAAGAGAGAAATGAGAAATGCAATAATTATTTTTAAGAATTCTTCAGAAAAATACTATGGACAGATGAAAGCTTTATCAGATGTGAGTATTGGCCCAAGGAACATTCCATTAAGATTTACAGATTTTCTGGATCAATATTATTCAAAAGGTTATGGACAGAAGTCTTACCAGACGTGGATACTGTAGCTGCTGTTTATTTCACATGTCATCAGCTTCACACGCACACTAGCACACCTAGAGCTCTCTCTCTAGCACAGGGCACATAGTAAAAGGTACGTAAAAAATAGTTCATATTACTATTTTTTATTATACAGCAGCGACAGAAACAACTATGCAAACTTCAAATGCAACCTTAAGAAATGGCTAAAGAAAACCCAAACATGTAATCGTGTTTAGGTTGACATGTAATGTCATCAATTTCATTCACACAACTGATCCCCTCACTGTCTTGTATCTGTGTTTGCTTGCTTTTTTTTGCCCAGGGACTACAGATGAAAATTAGCCTTTGGCTTACTCTGGTTCATTTCCATGCGTTTGACATGTTGATCAATGTGCATTGTCCCTGTTGAAATAAACAAACGAATGAATGAATTAATGAATGAATAAATAAATAAATACAGGAATAAATACATAAAATATTATCATCATCCTTTTAGTGTGACAAAAAGAACTTAATTCTCAATCATAAATTAATGACTTACCCATTTAAAAAGTAATTAGTGATGGCTCTGTGGCAAAGTCGGTAAGACACCCGCACCCCACATGTGAAAAGTGCCTGTGTCCCATCGCCAAACTTTCTGCAAAGTCTTACCCTGATCTCTCTCATCCCACTTTTAAATTAAATGTAAAATGGCACTTACGCCGAAAATATATATGCTTTAATTGTGCATTAATTGTGTGGAACTTGGTGAGGGCCAAGTGTGTAGGGTGATGTCATTATAGGTACCATGCATTCCAATACCATGCATTGC
>OMKY01007772.1:844-26295 GCA_900302395.1 Bregmaceros cantori
ATGGAAATTAATATTATATATATATATATATATATATATATATATATATATATATATATATATCACAAAATTAAACGAATACTTAACAAAACATCAAAAGGGGTGAGAATACTATTTCACCCATAACCCCTACCCCTCCATAATGGTGGATGGGGTGGAGGATACTTTCACATGTTTTAATTAATTGGTTAATTAGTAATAACCATTTAGATTTTACTGTAACTCACTGTCAAAACAATAAAATATGGCACGATTGTGGCAACTCACACCCGATTGTCCCAGCCCAAACGCCACCACAGTTTAAGAGATTCCAATGTGGCTGTCACATTTGAATGACTCAACTCATGAAGGGACAATGTGGATTGTAACCGCTTTAGGATTAGACACATTTTCCCCCCTGTTTTGTTGTGTTTGTATGTGCTTCTTTCTCACCCCCAAAAAAGATGCTTGAAAAAATGCATGTTATGATATAATGCAATAATATTTCTGCCAACATGTGCTAAATTTGTTTGAATTCTGTCTGTGGTAGAAGTTCAACAATGACTGGTGGATTGGCCGGCTGGTCAAGGAGGGCTGTGAGATCGGCTTCATCCCCAGCCCTCTGAAGCTGGAGAACATCCGCCAGCAGCAGGAACAGAAGAGAGGCCGCATCCAAGGGTAAGTCGCACCTCATAGCCCATGCTGTGCTAGTGGACTGCTGGGGATGTCATGATGCGCTGCCTGGTACTATTTTGCCTCTATGGCATCCAGGATGGTACAGGACAGAATGTATTTCTTATTTTACTACAGGTCATCTCTTGTTGAAATATTAATCCTTCTTCATTCTTGATGTAGACCATTCCAATGTCGATATTGTTCCTGTAGCTACATTTCACTGGTCAACTGCGTCTGCAGTGTTTGATGTTACAATGTTGCATCATGCTTTTGTGGTGATGTATGTGAAATGACAAATAGTTTTGTGTGATAATCATTAATTGTGGATAATTCTTAATTATCCAGCTTTATACAGCTGGTAAACAAGTGTATTTAGCGCATTCTTGTATAGAATGTAAAGAACATAGTCATCTATAATTGGTCTGCAATTACCTTCAATGTCAATACATAATGTTTTCATTTATCCACATAGTTTCTTCACTCTGAAACCTGAAAAATGGATATCCTCTTATTATTACAGTCCATGCAACTCACCGAACACAAACAGGGGTCTAGTTTAGCAAATTATTTTTGTTATTATTTAGTTTTGTCATCGAGTCTCTGAGTTACCGCGGCTGCGTTAATATATGGATTATGCCAATGAGTTATTGAGACAGGAAATAAATACATCGCGGTCAGGGTATTGTTTCGTGGGATGATGTGTAACCCGCTAACTGTCTATCATTGTCTCCAATTCAACGTGTCAAATCCAAATACCTGCTCGTATATTAGACAGCAGCATGTGGTCCTTCTCAGTCTCATGTTTTCATAAAACTGCTGGCCAATTTACCTTAAATTGGGGATCTCATTTAAAATGTGCTTAAAACTAAACCTATATGCCATTGGAATTAGTCAACATGAACATGTTACATCACTTACACAACCATCACAGGCCTGCAAAATCAAGATCTCTAACGGATCATTTCCTCATTCATTTTTATGATTTTACTAAGATAATGAGCCTTGTTATTACATTCCTCCAACCTGTAAATTAACGTTTTGTGTCGTGGCCAATTTGAAATACGACGTGAGCGGGACACAGTGGGTGATTTTGAAAAGTAACGCATGAGTTACGACGAAAAGTGACGAGTAAATGCATTTTTCCAGTAGTTATATAATGCCCAGCATATTACACTCATATCTCTACTTGTAGCAGAATTATGCTATAGTAATATAGTATAGTATAGTATAGTATAGTATAGTATAGTATAGTATAGTTTAGTATGGTATAGTATAGTATAGTATAGTATAGTATAGTATAGCATAGTATAGTATAGTATAGCATAGTATAGTATAGTATAGTATAGTATAGTATAGTATACAACAGTACATGAACAGTCAAGCTAGATTGGGGATATTGTTTTTAGGGTTAATCTACCAACACTTAGCTCTTTCAAAACATCTAATTTGAAGACTATGTTGCACTGGCCATCACCTCACTGTGGAAAACGTCACCGGAAGGTCATAATATTAAGTCATCAAGTCACGAAATATGCTCTTCTCTCATCTCAGTCGAGTTGAGACATACAGTACCTATCCTGTCTCTGTGCGGGGGCTCACTCAGGGGCACAGAGATGCATAGCACAGCCCCATGTAGCCAAACCCTGGTCATGTATTCAATCATGTTTGGAGAGGAGCCAGAGGGCTAAGCTAAGCTAACAAAGTACTGCTGCGTGCAGAGTAAGGACACACACAGGATTCGACTAACATCAGGGAAGAAAATATTTCAGTATGAATGTTCTGTGCCGCTTTCCTTTTGAATTTTAAAACATCTGGCCACAGCTATCATCGAAACTACTAGCAATAACATTAATGTTGACAACTCATGATCAAACACATCATCCCTTCTGTAAGGTAACATGAAGAATATGAAGGTTAATCTTCTGACCAGGGCTAACCCCAAGGCTTCATGTATTTGATGTGATTGATATCCCCAAACAATCTCCAACCCAAACATCCATGCAACAACCTGGCCCGTATTGTCTAACACACAAAAATAAACTTTACCATTAAGGTTAAACCTTTATCAATTTGGGGGGATAAATAAATCAACCTGCTGGTCATGAGTTAACAGATGAGCAATTATTGGGGGTGGGGGGGGGATATTGTTTTTAGATGGATTAATCGTTAACCATATATGGGAGACGGAGACTTTCCTGACTCAATTGACAATAGCTTGTACACTTTTTCAAATTAGGACAATCTAATTATAACAGTTTAAACACTTAAGAACGTGCGGTGAATTACATTCTGCTATTACAGTGTTGGACACAATATCAGGCATTTTATTTATTTCAGAACAGATATATAATAGAATTCAAAAAAAGTGACATTTGTCATAATCCCAGGGGCGCTAAATACGGGATAAGTATGTAGTGATATAACATGACTATTTGAAATTACAGTTTTGAACTGTCTTTTAACCAGTAACTTACTGGTAAGCATTCCATACATTTTAATGTCCACACGCTCTGACGCTTAAAAGCACACAAACATACCTATACAGACATAGACATACACAATACCCCTGGACAGATTCAAACAGTCGGCGACAAAAACGTATTGTTCTCCTGTCATTGTAGGAAGCAATTGGGTATAGGAGACGTGTCTTACCTGATTTGCGCAGTGGGCAGCGCAGAGGTTAAGCGGCACAACCTTGCAATACATGCATTGAAATCAACTCATTTTTTGTAATGTGATGTCTGGTGGATATTCAGAAGTTATTTTGGAAGTTGAAGGTTAATGCATTACTGTCTGCTTCTCCTCACCATGGCTTGGTTCACACTGAGGGCAAAATGAGATAAAATCAGATTCAGGTCACTCTCAAATCCAAATTGAGACTCATGAAGAGGGCCTCTCTTGCCTTCTCACTGTGGCGTGATGGGATGAATTAGACATGAAAGGGAAACAACCAAAAATACATACTGGAATAAGGTGAATTGCCCTAATGTGGGCCAATGCCTAATGTGGGACACCTAAGCTCCAGTGGCTCTTGCTCCTCCCTAAACTAATGAATGTCAGTGAAACTAACATTAAGTTCAACTATTCAACACTACATTTCTGTTCCACTTAAGGCAACTGATTGTCCCACATTGGGAAGTTGCAAAAATGGCCCACATTAGGTCATAAACTCACTCTGCACACCATGGCACATTGGTAGCATAGCTTAACGGAGATAGAAGTAGCAAACTAATCACCACGTTTTTCTTATTTGAATCTGGTGATTCAAATACTTTGGTCACACAACCAAAGTTTGGTGAAACAAAATCAAAGGTGACGGTTTTTATTGCTTTAAGCATATGGGTCCATTGAGCTAAGATATGATAACAAAGTACTGCTGGGTGCCAGAGTGACTGTACGCACACAGGCAAGATCTGGTGGGATATATCGACTCCACTTGTACTAATATTACTACTACTTTTGCTACTACTGTGACTAACAATGATGTATTTTCACCTGTCTTTTGCTGTATCCCTCCTTTCTCTCTTTGCCACATTAATACCTCTCTCTCTCTCTCTTTCTCTCTTTTTCCTCACGCTCATTTTTGTCTTTCTCGTTCTCTCTGTCTGTCTGTCTCTCTCCCCCCTTGAACCTTTCTAGTAAGTCGGGTGGGAACTCGTCTTCCAGTGTGGAGGACGAGGTGTCAGCTTCCATCCGACCGCTCATCTCCGCGGCAGGTGAGGGCATCGGATGGAGGCGGGGCCTGGCTGGTTGGGTGGGGCTGACATCATACATATATATACACTAGTTGCCGAAAAGGTCCTGTTAGACGTTACGCCATGCGACGGCCATTTTGAGTGGGACAAAGGTGTGACAACTGAGTGTGTGCACATTATTTTAACACTGTTCGAATTGGATTCGGTGTTCACAACCTTGCAACTTCCCCGGAAAAGTTGGTAAATTAATATCAGATTTAAAAAAAAAAGTTGTGTATGATATTACAGTGATTTTAACCTAGGAGGTGTCGTTTGGTGGATTGGTTAAAGACGCTGCACCTAACGCGCCCCCACTCACGTTAATGACGCTGTGTCTATCACACCATCCACGAGTTCTCCTCCCCTCGTCGGCTTGTCTGCGATCTCTTTAACCTAGTCTCCAACTAATAATATCCGATAAAAATTAAAAACAAAAATAAAAAAGAAAGGACTCAATTAGCTCCAGTTACAAATGTGTAATTGAAAATACAAAAGTGTCCAGAGGTCCAACTTGTGCACAGTAGGTGTGACTTTTTCCCCACTCAAAATGTCTTGCGCAGTGACTCGTCGTCAACCAAGGACTGCTGTGGTGAAGGTGGTGTCTAGTATATATATATTTATGGGCAGGGAACAATCGCGAGACAAGAATAAGGTGTGGCTTGAGGCCTTTGCTAGCTTACAGAGAGACCGTCCGCCGTGGGCCCCGCGTCCTCCCTCGCCTCTGACCCTCGGGGACTGTAGGTCATACCATGCAGTGAGAGGCCTGTCTCTTCTTTTTTATCTCCTTACCTTTTGTTTGTGTAGAGTATAAGGATGCTTTTGAGGATGCTTATAAGGATGCCTCCACTTAGAAGATGCTTTATGTTGTTGCACTCCAGTAGAAGGTCACCTGCGTAAAACCTCCCCTCGCCTGGATCCATAGTGATGACCAGCACAGAGGTGGTGCTCAATAAACTGTGAATATTCCTCTCACTGCTCTTATCGTTTACATTTTGTGCTGGCTGTAGCATGGTTGGTAGAGCGGGCTTTCAAACGACCGTAAGTCTGAAGGCTGAAAGGTTGGTGGTTCAAATCCCGGCCCCGACAGTCTCTTGGGCAAAACACTAAACCCAAGATTGCTTCCAATGGGATGTGGTTGAGCGCCTTTCATGGCAGCCGCCATTGGTTTGTGAATATGTACAAATTTTGAGATCACTATAAAGAAAAAAATGTAAACATATGAATCATCAGTGACTATATTTACCATGTTACGAAAAATGTACACTTTTTGTAATAACAAAAGATACCTTTCATCGAAAAATAAGATATATCTTGATTTTAGGAAAATTATTATTTAATTATTTTAAATGTAATTACTTGATAAAGTATATTTAATTTTGGTTTTGTGTGTGCGTGTGTGTGCCAGTGAGCACCTGTGATTATTTCAAAATGCAAATTGCACCCCAACCCCTCGCATTTCTTGTAGAGTCACCACTTGAAGTGACAAATTACCCATCGCATTCAACAAGGGATGTCAAATTTGGTTAGTGCAGTATTCAATTATTCAATTTAATCATCAACTTCTTTTGGATTTTGTTTGGTTGCTGAGTGAAAAACGTTCTCAACAAGGTAACAACTTAAAAAGTTAAAGTGATGATAATGTTCTTCAACTCCGTAATGCTCATGAAGGTATTGGTAAAATACAGACCAACTATGGATCAGAAAGAAGAGATTCTTCATGGTTGGTGCACCGTTCACACATGCATTAAATGGATTGGTGTTTGTATTAATTGTCTAAAATCTATTACATATTCGATCAGTTAGTCGGTTGTCAATAAATTCAACCCGTGGAAACATCACCATGATGATGATGATGTTGATGTGGTTGGCGGCACAGGGGTTGGTTTTCACCAGGCAGTGGTTTCCTCTTCGAACAAACCTGTTGCATGTGAGATGATACGAGGAAGGGATTGCCAGGTGAAAGGCTTATTAGTAGAAAAACATTACCATTACAATGCCAAACCATGCCCCCTGAGCTCTTACAATGTTATCTAGCAAAGGGTACTCATTATATTCTTCTAAAGTGCCTGCAACAGTGTCACTTTTCTTTCATCTGATGTGTACGCTAGTATTTTTTTTCCAATATTAATTTCACTGCAAAATGCTCCTAAAACATTATAAAAATCTTGAACGTATTTGTAGAGCAAACAAAATGCACACATTATTTTTCCAGTACAGTATATATCATCTATACATCCATTATGCTCAGATTTCACAGTAGTTTGTGGTTTTTCAAAGTACTGTGCTCTCAGAACACACGGTGCTTCCAAGAAGTAGAGTATGCATTACAAACTTATCATCGTACAAGCAATTACCTTAGATTACCGAATGCTTCATTTCAAAAGTAACTAAGTTTAACATGCATGTGAAAGGTACTATGATTGTTGCCGACGTGACATCACACCACAGAATGAATTCTCACTGCAAAGAAAGCAAAAAAAGAAACTCAAAGTAAAAATATATATAATTGTAATCATATAATTATATATTTATATACTGCACAACTTTTAAGATCACCTCGCATGACAAGCTTTGTGTAACAGTAAAATGGCATAATGAAAATCACTTGTGTTAACAACTTTAATTGGGAGCATGTTAGTTACTAGTCACAAAAGTATGACTAATATAAAATGGACATATCTAAACTGAATTAGTGACAACTCTGCTTGTGACAATATCTTCATATCTGTGCTTGGATTGAGCATGTGTTAAAAAAAGGAATATTCCATGTTTTATGCAGCTCCTCTGTGCGGTCAGCATGGATGACGTAGAATCACTGTTTGAAACTGCTGCTGTGTACTGCATAAGCAAGCTGTTACTGTGCCCCATCCACACTCTCCTTGTTCCTATAACACACACGCTTGTATTATGGTAGCTGCGCTCAAATGCACACTCTCCACTGAAGCCTGCTTGTTGCAAATAGCATTTTACACATGACCATGGTTGCGAAGGATACTCCCTTACAGCTAACAGTTACTAGTAAGGAGGGCTGGGTAGTAAGGGACAGATGCTGTAGTCCCTTACAATTACTTATATGTAATCTAGATTACAGTTATGTTTGCCTGAAATTGGGGATTGCATCTTTCACAATCATTCATTGTTGTAAGTTATAAATGAGCATGCATGAACAAGTCACATTTAACTCATTGAGTGCCATTTTCAAATTCGGCACGTTCCAGTGCCAGGGTTTTAGTCCAACATGTGAGTGTTTTTTTTTTTTTTCAAGATCCTCAGAAAATGAAGTTCTCTGTTCAACAACAACAACAAACATATCAAAGCGAACTTCAGACTTTCCATTATCATCAGAAAAAACAACAACATTGGTTTCTACCTGTTTCCATTCGTTAGTAATGGTCTCCAGAACATGGGTGGGTATCACTAGAAATTACGAAAATCCTGACTAGACGTCGGTGTCTACTGAGTGACACTATTTGTCGCCTCATATGCCCCAAGAGGTGGCGTATGGCACAACCTGGGGGACAAAAGCCGTACTGCATCCGCATCTATTTTCCCCCCTCAATAAAATTCTCTATTTACTTATTCTATACTAATCTGTTTTTTGCAAACTATTACAACTATTTTTTAAAAAACATGTTAACGCCTCTTTGGCACTGAATAAGTTAGAGAGCTCAATTTTTCACAACATCTATGGAATTCATGCAACTTTCGACTTGTTGTATCAGAATCGTATTGCCACCCAATTTAAAAGTCATGATATGCATTTCATTACTTTTAAAATGGGGCAGTGGGATACATTACTGATTACAATTTTTTACTTGTAACAGATTACTTCTAAAAAGTAACCATCCCAACCTTTCTAGTTAATAACTAGTAAGTAAGAGATTACGTTCAATTACCTTACCAATTACTATTAATTACCCTACCTATCTCACTTGAATATGGTTACTAGCTACAGTTGAGAGAATTGTCATGATAGTGGGGGGTCTTTTGGTTCTCCTGCATCCATATTTACTAGTTAGAACCCTGCTTTTGATTTGATTTTTATTTTCAATTTGACAAGGAAAGAATGAAGGCATATTTGGCAATGTAACATTTTAATATTCTAATGTGGTTGTAAGGGTTACACATCATATTTATCGTAACCTGATCTATGTAGTCTGATACCTATATTTACATTTTCTCTCGGAAGTAGACACTGTCTTTTAAGTGAATATAAATTTGACATTTCATTTGGTGGGTCTTCCACCAATCACTGGATATTTTTCAGGTGAAAAAAATATTGCCACTGCAAACTAAAAATAAAAATGTTTTCTAGATTGCAGTTACATTTGCCTGGAATATGTGCAGGATTACATGAAGCCCAAAACAACCCCTTCATCTCCAACTGTGGAGATGATCACCCAGTGCCATCCACATCAATATAAATGCAGATGGTACATTCATATAATAGAGCCTGAATCCAACCTGAAGTTAAAAGATAAAATAAAAACAATGAAAGACACAAAATTAGTTGTTCAATTGATGTGATTACATTCATATAAGAAATAAATAAGAATAACATAGTTCTGAAATGTTTTTTTGTTCATTAAAGTAGAGGCTCCAGAGAAGGTTATTTTAACAATAACCTTCTCAGCCCTGAGAAATCTGAGAAAGTGCTTTTTACATTCGCACAATTAGCTAAACTACACAATCTGAAGTGCTCTGATAGCTAAATGCATGTAAATTTCCTTTCATTTTTCTGCACATTATCCACATGCATGTACATTTGCCAAATACTATTATTTTGATTAAAAGTCTATTTTTACTTTCCGAAGAGTAATAGTGTTAAAGGAATAATATGTTAGATTACTAAGTTTACTGCCAGCGGAACACATTCTTCCATTATTTTGGCTTCTTTAGTGTCCATATGGGCGTGGCTACTACCCCCCCCCCATACCCCCCCACACTTTACCAGACTAGGAGGTGACATGACTTTTTGGAATCCTAAATCCATGCCCACGCCCACTTCCTTGTATACCTGGCTTTGTGGTACTGTGGCAGGGCCTGCTTCCCAAATTAGTCTTATTGTTTCCTAAGTAAGTATAAAGTATATATTGTATGTTTAATTATGCTATGTATTTTTGGCCATTAACTTAACACACATGATTTGTGTTTCAAGTTATGTGACTGACTACTGTGGTAGTATTGTACACTATATGCATGTGTTTGGGTGCCACAGTCAGTTAGGATTATGTTCATAGTAATATAAGTACTATATCTAAGTATATAGGTATTTGGTTAAAAGAAAATGGTATTAGTCTGTAGTTTAGAACAAAACAATACTGCATTTAAAAGCAAAGACGTATGCAGAAGTGGGCATGGCGATGGACGTAGGACTCCAACTCCTATTGACACGTCCAAGAGTCTTTAAACGTCACATTCCTGATTACAGCATGTGTTTGTGTGTCTGTGTGGGTGTATTCACCTATGTGTGTGTTTGTGCCAATGATGGGGCACCATCTCTAGCTGGTGCTTCTACAGCCCACTAACACAGTGTTTCTCTCTGTTCTCTCGCAGGCAAGCAGAAGCAGAAAGTGGTACGTTTTCCTGCCCGTCCACGACCAATGAACTCACTCCATCAGCTATAGCTTTGTCTATTTCTTTCAATCATCTTTTACTCAAACATAGACATTCTTAAGAGGTGCAATGCCTTGATCCCTATGCGACCTTTTGACAATTTGTTTTACTATATACAGTGATTAAAGTAATTCGTGACTTGAAAGAGTTCTCCAACTGTTGAGAGGCCAGGCATTTAAATGTCACCTGAAATGGACTGATAATTGTCAATCAATTTCTATGTTCTATATTAAGAATATAAGATTTACAAGATACAAGATACGAGACCAGAAATATAAGTACAGGCTGGCTAGTGTCAGCAAAGTAGTCAGAAATTAAAGCATTATTAAAATGGGTGAATTCATCCTCACAAAATTGTCCACAAGTATAAGATAGTATTTCAGATGACGCAGTATGGAAAGTGCTTGCAGGAAGACACATATAAATAAAATGTTGAAAAAGGGTGGAAGAAAACAACATTAAATAGTTCATGATACTAGGAATCTAAAAACAGTATTGACCAGGAATCTTTCACTGGAACACAGTCACAACATAACTAGGCATATGTCATTTTATCGTTCGCTCGCTTGCTTGCGGCCAGTGAGGACGAGGTGAGTCAAATATGGCTGCTAAGTTAGACTAGGCTAGCTACACAATCACAAGCTGATAATGTCATTGTCAGGAAGTAACATTTATTTGTAATCGGTGGGCGGGGACATCCGATTATGCCAATGGTATAATCGGTAGACGGTAGACGTTCCACACCTGTCTTAATAAATCATTATAACACAGGTGATCCCTTGGACACAAAAAAGATAAACTTCTCCAAATTGGTCAAATCTGCCAAATCAGGTCCAAATCAAAACAGAAATGTTTTTATAACCCGAATAAGGAAAAAAGATCGACTTTTGGCAGGGGAGAAGTATGATCTTTCCACAATTCATTACCAAACGCCTTTTGTGGTTAACAATCCAATCGGTCGTAGGTGCCCAGTGGATTTGCGGCCGTACATTTTGGAGGTTTAAACATATTAAGCACGCGACCCAGATCAGATAGAGTTGGCAGCCACATTAGAGGGATTTAATTTGCAAGTAGGATGGCCTAGTCCAATTGTAATTTGAATTGGCTGAATTTGAACTGAATTCGCGAGGTGCTGTAAATCCAATAAGCAAATGAATAGATCGGTGGGCGTTGGCTGATGTGTTCCGATGAAGAACAAAAACGTTATCAGAAATAGCTATAATTAAGACAAATATTAACATTAAGAGCACTCCAATTTAGGCAGGGCTAAAATGGAGAAGGTCCGGTGTGACAAACACAATGAATAAACTCAATTCAACAGATTTCAACACCGCAACCAAAGTTGCCTCGAGGTTCTTCCCTGGAAATCATTTGTGGACCTGGAAACGGCAGCGGCGCACGCAAAACGCCAACGCTGCGTGTTTCGGAGATACAATTAGGGCTGTCACGTTCAATTGTGATTAAGTTCATTAATCTTGATTAATCGCTATTTGTTTACTGCAGTTACCGTGATTAATTGCGATTAAACTTGACAGCGGTTAAATAAATACAATTCACATTGGCCACAATGGGGAGTCACGAACAAGTGTGGCCGTGGTGTATCCACACACCCAAACACGCAATCGACACACATTTATACATTTTGCTTACATATTTGTAAGCAAATTATATTTACATATCATTTTATTTGTTGTGAGTTAAAATTGTGAATGTGCTATGTATATGCTCTGCATATGTGTCTGTGTGTTTCTATTTGTGTGTCTGTGTACACGTCACTGACTCGTCCCTCGTGCTCTGTACTTCTCTGTACTCCTGTCTCTCACTCCCCCTGCTGCCCACCTTGCTCTCCATTCATCTATCCATTCTCTCATATTCAACCCTTCCCATCTCTCTCTCTACTACTATCTCGCCACGCTTCCTAATCCCTCCTCTTCCTGTCTCACTTTTTCTCCCTCTCTCTTACCACCCTCTCTCCCGCCCTCCCCCTCGCTCTTTTCAATTTCTCTCTCTGTCGACCTCCCGGTCGCCACCTCCTCCACTCTCTCTGTCTCTCGCTTCCCACAGACGGAGCATGTACCACCCTATGACGTGGTGCCCTCCATGCGGCCTGTGGTTCTGGTCGGACCCTCTCTGAAGGGCTACGAGGTAGGATGAATATGATGATGTAACACGGACGTGTAGGGCCTATTCTATGAACTAAGCGAACTTGGCTGTGTGTGTGTTTGAAGGTCTGACAAATATTATGTTGTTATAATTTAATTAGATCTATACATTACAACTGATAACATAAGGAAGAATAGAGACATAAAGGAGAAAGAGAATATTTACCTTTTGGATAAAAATGCATTTACAACACAGTTGTTTTACATTAGTACATTTTAATAAAATATTACTGTAATAAATGTTTAATGAACGGTCATACCTTCCTTGCTTTGCAAATATTGTAAAGGAAATGACATTATTATATCAAATTAATTCAGTGCCCAAATTAAATAATTTAGAGTCTTAAATTAGAAAATAAAAATAAGACTTTTAGAGTGTCGCTCACATCCAGCACCCATCCCACCTAGCAGTGGGAGAGACCAGGTATACGGGCCGTGAAACACTGTCTATAAATGCTTAGAACCACTGGAGCTGACGATGATGAAGGCTCATGATGAAGAGTCAATCATGACTTCGGCCATGTTAATGATGATAATAAACATCCTCTCCACCGCTCTCTGCTGGGGAGGACACAAACAAAGTCACACTAGTCTCTCTCTCTCCCTCCCTCTCTTTCTCGCTATCATCTCTCGGTCGGTGTTGCGCTCTCTCTCTCCTTCCTCTGCCTATCCCTCCCCCTCCTTTTCTCCCTAGTGTGCACCGTTGCCGCGGCAACACCCTCCCAGGCCCTCACCTCAGCCTCAGAAGTAGAGCAGTGTGTGTCTGTCTGTGTGTCTGTGTGTCTTTGTGTGAGTGTGTGTGTGTGTCGTGATGAGTCAAAGCCAGCATACTGTAGCATAGTTACTCACTGCACCAACTAGTATTTTTGTTGTTATTTTGTTACAAGTTATGATGAGCACGATTTTAAGGTACAATATAGATGAGTTTACCCGCGAAATACAGGAGGCTGGCATTTTGTCCCGACGGGTGAAACACACTCCCGGTGCCTGTATGAGTTCCATTTAATCGCGCCGTAGTGGACTGCTGTGGCTCACAAAAAACACAAAATGCTCACCAATTCAAAATCCGACCACTAGATGTCACCTCCCTTGCATCGTTCATTAGTTTACATAAATATTGATGAAATACAGTCAAAATCCGACTTAAAGCTACTCACCGAGTGGTCACATGTTCTTCTGGACCAATAGGCCGGCTGCTTCTGCTAGTTGTTCCAAAAGGAATGAGATAATGGAGCGGGTTGAACTTATTATTAAATCATGTGTCACGTTTGTGGGTCACAGATCCGCACGAGAGCATTTGGGTGAGGAATAACACACCGCAGGTTACCACCACAATTTTTAAATAACCCTGTAGGTGTGTGCTCCCATCGAATAGACATGTTGAAAAAATATCCAAATACACGGCAAGTAAATGAAGTGACGTACAGACACCGGAAGTATCCCCCAAACTCGTCTATAGCATAGTCCCCTAAATAAAAATTCAATAACAGTACAGGACCTTTTTGGAGTTTTGTCTGGGTGGCGTCCATCACCCATGCCCAAATGTGGGCAAAAGGTCGGGCCCTTGCGGACACTAAACTTTGGAAAAAGTCTCTGCAACCAGACACAATACCAGGACTTTTACTTTCAGGAAATGTTCATTACACTCTGCCTAAATTCTTACAGTTTATTCTTGATTTGTGATTGGCAGCAAATTGTTACTGTAATAGGTGGGCCATCCCATTCTGGAGATTCTGGTCCACTCTGGCTCTAGATCATAGACTGTATATAAAGTAGACGCAGCGTGCATGACGTCATCCCATTGAATGGGATCCTATGGGAGCTGAAATAAAAAATATTAACGCCAAATCTGATGCGTTTGTGAAATTATGACCCCTCCTCACACAATTAACCGATAATTATTCCGGCAATACATTAAAATCAATTAGAAACAATCTTTAAATAGGTTAAAACAGGCTGCTAAGATTGGAATATTTGCATTGGAATTCCTATAGGCCTCGGATTTAGGAGACTAGGCTCCCCCCATGCCAACCCAGAAGTAGGCACGGACATCAAAACGAACACGCTGTCCATTTTTATATACAGTCTATGCTCTAGATACATTAGATAGATGTACTGCACTACACAGATTTCGACAATTATTTTTCTCCCCAGGCCCAGGCTCTTTTGATAATTGCAGTCCAGTTCATCTTCATGTGTAACATTTCCGCAAGGTGCTGTGCGCATTATCTGAGAGGAGGCGTTACCCACTCCAGCAGTATGGCTCGCAGCGACGGATGGATGTCCCACAGCAATGCGGATTGATGCTCACTGTATATTCGGGCTGCTTACCTTACCACGATAGAGCATTCCAATTATAGCACTGTCAAAGTGTTATAATTAATCAATTGTTACGAGCAAAGCACAACCAGTTTTTTTCTCAAGCAAAATTTAAAATTTCTGATTTTGTTTTACATCTGTAAATGTTTTTTTTTTTTATGTTTGGACTGTTTGATTTTTTAAAATACAATTTCTGAATTCCCCAAACACATGACAATCAGAAATGGAAAAATATCCTTTCTAGTTTTTCCCGACTGTTGCATGTTTAGACCCTCAGCTGTGTTGTGTAGGAAATGCAAAAAATATACCTTATATTATTGTGTTTATACTGGATTATCAAGAGTAAAATGTAAATCTTAAAACTTAAAACTTAATAGCCCACAGCACAGAAGATGTTACATCAGGTCCCAGAACACAACAATATGGAAGGCCTGAAATATGGGACTTACAAAATGTAATTTCACATCCCAATAAAGTAACTTAAATGTTCAGTAGATGAGTTACTTCAACAATCTTTATTTAGTAACTTTATTTCGTTATTTAGGTTGCAGCACACCCCTCGCCCACAGCAGTGGCATTACATTGATAGTGAAACTTGCAATGCATTATTCAACACTATGGAATAAAACATTCAAAGTGAAGTGAAGTCTAATGTAAATTTTATTTTTATAACCCTTTTTTTATTATGTTTTTTTGGGGCGCAAGCACCGTTTTCATTCTTTTTTTTTGAGAGATAGTAATAGGGTTAAATAGGAAACTGGGATGAAGAGTCGTCAGAAGACATTGCAGAAAAGCCGGAGGGGGGTAAGAACCGGTGCCACTGCTCGACCTATGGTCTGGGGGGCGCGTACAAAGTACAAATTTGTCTCAGCAATGTCTGCTCAGCCTGGTTCACAAGCCTTCTGCCCTTCCTCAGGTGACAGACATGATGCAGAAGGCTCTCTTTGACTTTCTCAAGCATCGATTTGATGGCAGGTAAGAGAAAGAGCTGTCTGTTTGTCTGTCCTTCTGTCTGTCTCGCTTTGCCTGTCTGCCTGTATATCTTCTCTTCACCGCAATCCCTTTTCAATCAAAATGGGATGGTGTGTTCATTCAGTAATTTAAGAGTGCAGAGTATCAGTAGAATGAGTATGAATGAAGCAAGCTAATAGGTTGCAAGCCCCTCAATGTAGAGAAGATGGGCCGGTTTTCCATGGTGTCTAAAAAGTCTTAAAAACATAAACAAAAAATTAAGTCCTTAAAAGTGTTTGAAATCACCCACATTTTCATTGCAGGTCCGAAATGTAATTTACACAAGTCTTACATTTGCTAGTTCCAGAACTCTCTCAGAAAAATATTCCGTTGTTGTTTCTACTGTCTGCGTGATCAAGTGTTTGTCATTTTCGTATCTCGCAAGTATATGCCACTGCCGTTAGTCAAGACTCAATAGTGCAGACAGCGTGTTTTGAAATGGGTAAATGTAATTTACAGAAGAATTGGCCTGAAGTACAATTTTTTGAGGGCCAGAATCACTTTGAAGTTGGTCTAAAATTCTTCTCATAACGATCTAAAAATGTCAAAAGAAGTGCAAGAAATGGAAACATACCAACCCGCCATTTGTAAAAAAAAAAATTATGTTTGTTTATTTTTGGGGCGCAAGCGCCTACCATTTGTAATTTAAATTCAGTAACAGTTGGCACAGTACCCTGTTTAGATCATCAGTGCAAAGTAGCTGAATTTGTCGCACAAAATGCATGCTGTACATGTGGCCGATTGCCCCTTATAATACTAATACTGACAAAATGCAACTCCAAGTTAGATCTGGTCACATGCTTTTTTTGGACGAATGGGATGGATGCATTCACCTGTATGTACTGGGCAATTAAATAGAATGGGTCGCATGAATGATTCATCCCTATTCAATAACGTCATGTGTAAGTGTTCGTACTGAATAGACATCTTTAAAAACTGTTCAAAACACCACATCTCTCTCGCTTCCTCTCGCTCTCTCTCTCTCCTTCTCTCTCTCTCTCTCTCTCTCTCTCTATCTCTCTCTATCTCCCTCTCTCTCCTCTCTCCCTCTCTCACCCTCTCTCTCTTTCTCCTTATGCTAGGATATCTATAACACGAGTAACAGCGGATATCTCCCTAGCCAAGCGATCTGTGCTCAACAATCCGAGCAAGAGGGCCATCATAGAGCGCTCTAACACACGCTCCAGCCTAGGTAAGAACAGCCAACTTGCAAGCATGCAGACCTCCACCAATGGAATAAAAAATGCACAACAGTAAACACATGTACATTCATATACAATCTTGGAATTTGTTCAATTCCAACTATAAACATTTAGTCAACTTCAACCTTCCTACCTTACTACTCCACTGGACGTGGAGCTGCGGACTTGGCCAAACCACTAAAACGTGGGAGAACCGTTTTCCATTGCCCCATCGATAGCTAGCCTGGCAAGGCAGACCCAATGCATCGTCCACGAATTGCACATCGCTAGACGCTGAATAGGGTCTGGTGCAGATCATTGACCAAAACTGCGAAAAACGTTGAAAAAAAACATGTCAATCAAATGTTGTCATCCAGTCACCGTGCAGTAGGTGGGACAAACGGCGTGGAGGCGTGACAAGTATTTAAACCAGGCAATCCAATCACAGCGCAGTAGGTGTGACGCTCGAGGAGCTGGCTGAGGAAGCAAAGACGGGGCTGATTGCCTGACTGTCACGTCTATTATTAATTTCCATTATGAGCGACATCGCAGCGACATCGAACGAGAACGAAATCAACTGTATTATAGTCAATGAATGATATGAATCGTGTACGCGTGCGAGTGTGTGTTGAATTAAAGTGAGAGAAGTATTAACGGACTCTGGGAGAACTTGGCCACTCAGCGCGGCAAATTTCCATTCCATTGATTCCCTGCAGCGTGTTACCTCGACCTCGGCTGAATAGAGCTGCCAGCTGGAGAAGCGAGAAAAAGACGCGGGGGTATAGGGACAGGGTGTAGCGGTTAAGACAGCCCCATACGGTGTTCGCAATGAGACACACACGGCTATAGAGACGCGAGAAAAAGACGCGGGGGTATAGGGACAGGGTGTAGCGGTTAAGACAGCCCCATACGGTGTTCGCAATGAGACACACACGGCTATAGAGACGCGAGAAAAAGACGCGGGGGTATAGGGACAGGGTGTAGCGGTTAAGACAGCCCCATACGGTGTTCGCAATGAGGCACACACCGACACACACACACAGACACGCACACACAAATGCATTTTGTTTTATTTTATTTGTTGAAAAAGCACCCGCTGGACATGGCTGCGTGGTGTAGCGGTTAAGACAGCCCCATACGGTGTTCGCAATGAAATGCATTTTGTAACGACGTGACCTCACCGACACACACGCCCGAGGCGTTGCGGGCTCGCTCCCACACCAAGTCCGCCCCCGTCTTGCGTCGCCCATACCATCTCCGCCCACGTCCGCGCTGATTGGTTCGCATTTATGTGGGCGATGGGTATTCGAGGTTTCCCAGACCCTATTCAGCATCTAGCGATGTGCAATTCGTGGACGATGCATTTCGTCTGGCTTGCCAGGCTAAGAGATACTAGCAGAATAACGTGAGTATGAATGGAGACTCACAATAATAATTTAGCTCTATGCAGACAGACCGCATAAGCAACTCGGTGCGATCGGGCCGACCAGCTGATCTCATATCACACGATGGGATTCGTACGAGAGTATTAGTGACTCGAGATTGCCACAACTCGTCGTAGTGTTTATAATCAATGATCACCTGGCCCTTCTCCAAGAATGGGAATTGGAGAAGAGACGCACGGTAGCTGCATAGATGCAAAAGCAAACGCACGAACAGATATGAAAAGATTGTTTCTAGCATTAATACCTACCTCTGGTTATAGCTGTAGACACAGACACCAGCCACCTCTCTTGGAGAAAGTAAAACAGCAGCAGCTGACATTTCACAGTCGTAATATGTGTCTCTGCGGCCTAGTGGATGAGTCGATCTTCTGGGAGGCTTCACAGTCGTCACACCATAATGTAGGTCGACAATTAAGACTACAACGGTACATGTACCAAACCACACCATCACAGTAAAAAAGTCAAGATAAAGACTACAATAATCCACCATGACATGCAGATTTTCTCAATGTTCATAGAGGGCAATGAATAGGAAAAAGTGGATTTTTCTTTCATAAAACTATGTGCTTTTAACACATTATTTTGGATTACTGAAAAAATGATGACGCAATGTCAACAAATAATATAATAGTCATTTCAATGGTTTTTAATAAGTTCATTCAATAATGGTTTTTTTTTTACATTTTTCTTTTCTTTTTTAAAAAGCCAATCAAAAAGGAACCTCTTTTTCGTTATTTTTTGTGCCGTATTTCAGTCTTTATTGAGAGAGATAATGATTAAATCGGGAACTGCGATGAAGAGGGGGGGTGGGGGACATTGCAGAAAAGTCGGAGAGGGTATGAGAACCCGCAACACTGCTCGACCTGTGGTCTGAGGGGCGTGCTCTATAAACACTCTGCCACAGCGCGCCCCTCCCCTTCCCATTTTTAAATTGTTGTTGTTTTTGTCAATGAATCAATATGATCTAATATTTTACTACCCATATATACAATTAAATAATAAGTAATAAAAATGAATGAATAAATTATATACAGATACACACACACACATACATACAAAAATTGTGGTGGTAACTTGTGGTTTGCTCTTCCTCACCCAAATGCTCTCGTGCAAATGCGTGACCCACAAACACATGATTTAATAATCAGTTTAACTCGTTCCATTTTCTCATTCCTTTTGGAACAACTAGTAGAAGCAGCTAGCCTATTGGTCCAGAAGAACATGTGACCACTCGGTAACTTTAAGTCAGATTTTGACTGTATTTCATCAATATAGATACAAAATTATGAACGGAACAAGTGGGGTGATGTGTAATGGTCACAGACCGACACCTAGTGGTCGGATTTTGAATTGCAGTGCGTTTTATGTGTTTAGTGTGCTCGGACCTCGGTCCAGTACCAGGGTTGGCATAGGCAAAAATAAGGCACGGCAAGTGACCTGCAGAACGCCGGGACAAAATGACTCCCCCCAGTGTTTCGCACGTAAACCCTCTATACAGCTACATCGTTACTGCACCTGAACTGTCAAGTTGTTTGAGGCAGACTTTTTCACCCCCTACTTCAGTGTGGTCCATCGATGATGACAATCGATGTTTCATTCACTGGACGCTTGGCGCTTCGCCAAGTAGATGTCTTGAGGTCTGCTTATCAAGTCTACTCAGCAGCCGTCCACAACTGTGGTCTTTCTAGTACCTTAGAGCCGCTTCGTGAGGACTGACTGAGAGATCAACGGGAGAAAGGAAGGGAGAGTGAGCAGGGTGCGGAGAGTAGTCAGTGAATTTCAGCCAGAAGCAATAGCCAACCGTCAGACACAACAGAAGTTGTTAGGCCGCTCCCCGGGGAATTGGTGTATCTCGCACCTTATGTCCAGCCAGTCGGAGCTAAGCCGACAGCTCAGCGGATACGCTTATAGGTGAAGCGGAAAAAATTGATTTTTGTCGGAGGGAGAAGAATAGAAAGGGAAAAAAAACGAAATGCTGAAACGCACCAGCTGCGGTTGCAGGACTGCACAATTAGCGAGGAGTCAGAGTATTTTTTTTTTTCCCAGCTTGGTGGTTTTCATGTTTTTCTTGTGGAAAAAACAAAACACAGACGGAGACATAACAAAAGGCAACAATCTGAATCAAACAGAATTGTATTTCTCTGTATTTCACTAATGAGAAGTTAGTTAACGGTGCAATAGATGATTTAATTCACAAATGTTCACGCAGTGTCAGCCAGTGATCAATGATCTACAAGCCCACATCGAGAGCACGAAATACAAGACAGCTGTGCGAGGTTAGACGTCCCCAGTTGACCGAGCTAGGCTACCTCTATTTTTGTTTCATAAAACGTTTTGAGGCATTATTTGTGTTCACACTAGGCCTATACAGCATACAAGAGAGTTATTTTGAAGAGTGGGCTACCTCACGTTTTCTAAGGTATAAGACTCAAAAGAGTAATTTTATGTCGTTAGCAACTTTGTGTATCTTTATCAGGTTTTCAGTATCTGGAAACGAACAGAACGTTTTATCTATATATTTTAACATATCCTATGACTGGGAGACTATTTCCATTCACTTTTACTCTTAGTCATCAAGCCCCATGCATCTGGGGCTCCATCTTGTGGGCAGACGAGGAAGTGAATGTAATGCCATTTTAATCACGGTTTTCACGCAGTTTTCACAAATACAGTTGCACTGAAGTCCACCAAATATATTCTGTATAAACTATCTAAATTTAACATCACACAATATAAGGAACTTTAAGAACGAACAGAATTTTTGAGGAACATTTTTGGAACGGAATATTTTCAAAATAATTTCGTTTTCAAGCCCTGAATTAAAACATTGTTTTCCCCCAGAAAATGTTACCAAAAAGAGATTACTAATACCACACATATTTTCTTCCACATCCCCGGGATCCACAAAATGCAAAAACTGTGTGCATTAGCAGAGCTGTTTTAGATTGCATTTGCCCCACCACGACAGGCGTGCATACAAAGAGAATAAATCAGCCCCAGAAGGGGATTGAAGGTGACGCAACACAATGACAGACAATAAGAGCCACTGACCCAGTCTGACGGCAAATCTCAGGACCACTGTTGTGGTTACTCTAGAAGAAAATAACATACATGTTCCTGTAAAACATGAAACTGAACGTCTCTCAACATTGTTTCATGAGGGATTTGTGCTGTGGCCCGGCAGTTGCTCGTTCACTTGTGATACGAGCTAGAGTCATCGGGCCGAATGTTTTGTAATGAATGCACAGCGCAGTGCATTCTGGGCCGGCACCGTTGGTGCCCTGGCATGCGCCGAGGCGCCCCTTAAATGGAGTCAGAACGAAGCTTGGCAATGGCTGAGCTCAGCTATTGCCGACCTGTGTTCGATCTATTCCCCAGCTCCTCCACGAGGGGGCACTCGCGTTACAGTTTGCCCGTGCACATCTGCTCGAAGCCTGGCCCTAGCTCGTGTACATGAATAGTTCCATAGTGCGGCCCGGCCGCTAGCCGGACATTTAGTGAAATTCCAATTTTGCACTCGCTTGCATGTGCAGTCACTCCTTGCGCGTACCTGAGTGAAGGATGTGTCTGTCGTGCCTCCCGTAGTTTCGGCCAAGGGGCGTGTGTTACAGAGGACTCCAGTAGACTTGACTGATATTGGATTTTAAAAGTAAATAAATAAACAAACAGCCTATGGGGAACGAGATCGTAACGTCAGGCGAGGAAGCCTGCTGCCATTTCAGGTGGAGTGTGCTGCTGCTGTTCCGCCTTGTGACACGCGGGAGCGTGCACACACACACACACACACAGCGAAGCAGCCCGCGTTGATGAGCACACATGTGCATGCCCCTCTGCTGGGCACGCGTAGAGAATCCAGTGGACCATGGTGTCTGTGTGTGTTTGTATGTGTGTGCGGCAGGATTTCATATTCTCGATACAGACCATTTCTACCACCTATCTACTTTTTCTTTGTTCATGTTTAAATTGAGCTATGTATCAAGAGTGCACATTTGATGCAAGTGTCAACTTATTAGTTACTCATTCTGCTTATTTGACCATTGGCTTTAAAATTCTGGATTCATTCAAACATTCTGGATTCATTCACAAACATCACCAACACCATGCATTGAAGCTAAGTTAGCCGCGACCCGGTAACTTAGCTTCAATGCTTTTAGCTCCAGTGATAATAATACACAGCACTGGTAATATGATGTGTCGTTCGATCTCAACTCTTGTCAACTGTTTTGGTGAATTAAATACAATGGATGGCTGTGCAAATACTCCCAAAACACATTAAAAATGTGCTGATCATTTTACTATGAGAAACAACATTCATAGTTTTAATTAAAAGTTAAAACCAATTGAGATAATGGTAAATTATTCAAATCAGAGATAATGGTAAATTATTCAAATCATTCAAATATAACATTACATTACCACATATTATTTTTTTTATACAAGTGAAGAAGACTAGTGTTTATTGTGCAACTGCAATTATTTCATTATAGAGTAATCTTCTTGGCTATCTTGAGTTTTCCAATTTGCACAAAGATTTTATTTCACAGAAAATAAAAATGTTGTAAAATAAATGTTTTCAAGGAAAAAAAAAAAAAAGACTTGGATTGGCCGAGCCTTAAAATCAAAGGATCGGATCGGAAGCAAAAAAATGTGATCGGTGCACCGTCGCTCCTCTGCTACTCGCCTGCTACGCCCCGTGTACAAACTGACAACCACAGGGTCTAAGTTGCGGATAGAATGCGCAGACAAACGGCTGTTTGAATGAGGCTACTAGTATTACTACCTTGACCTAGAAATTGGTGAACAATATGTTCATGAACACAAACATCTAAAGGCCAATATGAAAAAGCTTAATTAACTTACTGGCGAACATAGCAGTGGCACAAAAAGCATCCACTGCACTGCCAACACTCTGTCCAACTCAAAGTAACAAAACTAATATCACCAATTCCACGGTAAATTGATTTTCATTCTGTGACATTTGCAATGTGTTGCAACGGTGTGTTCAGGCCAGGCAACAATAGCCTTTCCTGTGAAAGACAAGGTAACATGAACGTGCAACACAAACCACTGCTCGTTTTTTGTCCATTGTCCCCGAGGAGCCAAGAGACAGGCTTTGAATAGTTTTCACGTTGCTCAAAATCCAGTCACGCGGGGTCCGCGTTGACCGAGTGGTTATGGACACCGCACCTAACGCGACCCCATTCATGTTAGTGGCGCTGTGTCCAACGCAGCGTTCGCAGTGTCGCAAGTTTGACTACGCTCGCCATAGTCAAACTTGCCCAAACCCAGTTTCCAAACCCAGTTTCTGACTAATCCTATCCAATAAAGATGGAAAAATGGCACTGGCGCCGGAAAAAATAACTTAAAAAAAAAATCCAGTCACGCTCCACCACAGCACTATGATACTCGTTGTCCCACTTGCTGTCCAAGTTGAATTGCACTGGCCTCAGATATTGCATTACTTTCTTCATTTTGTGATTTGATTTTGGTTTTCAGGGTTTTAATGCCAGTGAAGCAGTCAAAGGTCTTGCTCTGGTTGTGATCCATAAAGCCGATCCATCAAAGACTGGTCAGTCTGAGCTTTGTATGGGGCTTTGCATGGATACATAGTTTTATGACTTATTGAATGGAAATGGATTGGAAAGTAAATATGAGTTTATTGGAAAATGATTTAAGTAGAATGTTTTTTTAATTAGGGGATCGTTGTCCCAGCATGGCGGAAAATAAAACTATGAAGTCACTGGTACCGATTATGACCTGCACCATACAATAGGACTTTGAGTGCTTTCACTTTACTGAAATATAAGCCAAAGTACCTTGATTTAGAGCTGCAAGTGATTAATCGATTAATCGATGATAATCGATTATTGAATCAATCAGCAACTAATTTGATAATCGATTAATCGACAGCGATTAATCGTTTCCTTGTTTGGTCACTGGTCACGCTTAAATGTGTTGAATATGATGTTCAACGTTTGCAATATCAACAATGTTTCAGGTTGATAATCACTACAATTTTGTGCGCCGCAGTAGCCTAGTTTGTTAAGAGCGAGTACACTGCAAAGCACACAAATGGAATATGTGTGACACGCAGAATTGTGGATTCGCTTCCCCTCTCCAACATCTTTACCGCATGCCTTCTTCACCCTTTTTCCAGCCAATCGTGAATAAAGCTCCGAATGGGGCGCAAAAAAAGACATTTGTTCCGAAAATACAAATGTTCCGATTTCAAAGAAAAAAATGAACAGATTAATCGATTAATCATCAGAAAAGATGGTTGATTAATCGATTATCAAAATAATCATTAGTTGCAGCGCTGCCTTGATTAATAAATCAATAACATAAAACAAACCGAAACCTTGCACACCTGTCGGCAGTTACACAAGCAAAACCTGCCCCTGTATCTATTTCAGAGGGTTGAGCGAACTGGGTCGCAAGGTAACGCTGGGTTAAGCAAAAGAGACAGCCGGGCTGTGGGGAGACAGGAGGCGGGGTTCCGACTTGGAATAAACTAATACAGCTGTACTCTGGTTCTCTGCTTCAAAAGAGGAGCACAGACTCTCTCACTGGATTCTTGTAATGAGTTTTTGCCGCTTGCATTTGATGTATCCAATTAATAACTTCAGAATAATTTCTGTGTTTCTGCATGTTTCGGAGGATAGCGGACTGATTCATCAGAAGTATCCAGCTTGCTTTTTCAACAATTGTGATGTAAAGTTGGTAACTGAGAAAACACATTAAAGACACTGGCAGAACTCTAAAGGGGGTTGACTTGCTATTCCGAAATCCATGTTCAGAATAGTGAAATTCAGAATAGGGACTATGCAAAACTAAATACACATCCTTGGTCACATTTGTAAAAAAACAACTTGAGTAAGATTACAAAGTACTGACCCAAATATCAACTCAAGTAAAGTAAAAAGTCTGTGGACGATGCGCGCCGTTCGTCCAGCTCTCCCCGCTGACTTGTAACAACTTTAGCTAGGTTTTTTTTTTTTTTTAAATGTTTTTTCCGGCCAGTTCAGGCAGTTTTTTTTTTCCAAGCTTTATTTATTAGGGTTAGCGGAAGCAGGTGAAGATGGGTGGGTGGGGGGGGCAGACATGCGGGAAATATGTCGGTGGCGAGATTCGAACCACCGACTGACCGCGCCATTGAGGCATATGTGTGCTTTCCAGCGCTCCGCCTAACCAACTGAGCTACTGGGCAGCGCTCGCTAGTTATTCTTAGTGTTATTCTTAATTTCTTTCCATTCAATGGCGTGGTAATTAATATTAATAATAAAATATATATTTCAATATACTCACTCTCTTTCGGTTGCTGAACTGCAA
>OMKY01007998.1:1682-13242 GCA_900302395.1 Bregmaceros cantori
AAAGAATTTGCCAACAATTTGAAGGCATCTGTGATGAATACTGCATTAAAAGTAAATTGCACTTTATTATTGGCCTCATCATAGAACACCACATTTCAAATTCAATAATCTGCAACTAATTGACTTGTGATTGAGTGTAGGTATGCATTGTGCACTTCTCTGCTCTCATGAGGCTATTGTTTTTGTGTTTATAAACTACTAGGAGACGAGTGAATAAAGCTTCCCAGTCTCAACATTGTTGCAATTCTTATTTGCATATGTTTATACAATGTAACTACAACAATACTTTTCCCCCCCAGTTCTTTTTTTTGAGTTGAAGCGGGAAAAAAACTTCCAAATTAAATTGTAAATTAGTAGGCTTAGGTGGGTTTCTAAAAGTAGAATCACCCTTGTTTTTTGTTTTTAATCTCTGTAAATATAATTACTATCCAATGACTTGAAATGACTCGAAACTTAATTGACTTGACTTGGACTTGGCTTGAGGTTTGCTCTACTTGGACTTGACTTGAATCGAGCGTGACCTCCAGTGACTTGGACTTGAATTGGACTTGAAGCGCTGGGACTCGACGCTTGAATTGACTTGCAATCTAGTGACTTGGTCACAACTCTGGTGTGAGCTGCCACTTTTGACGTGATTTGCACAGTGTACGCCCAGCTTTACACACACACTTTGTGCGTCGTTCTGTATTGCCTCTGAGACGGACCATTCAAAGAGCCTTCCAACATTGGCGGAGATTCAACTAGATGAATATGAAAAGGGAGACAATATTCATTTGAATTTTTCATTATGTTTATGTCTCGCGGCCTGCGCTGCGCCATGGTCTGTGTGCCTGCAGTGCTGACACTGGATCGTGATATAGACGAGACACCATTTTTGGCGGATAAATAGCCTCCATTTCGTCTCGCCGAGACGAACGTTGCAACACCAAAACGTGGATTTGGCAGACTGCGGTACGTTGTACTGTGGCATGGGCATGTGTAGAGCTGCCCTCGTACCCCACGACCCTCGTCCATACACGTGTCTCCCCTCCCCACAACATCAGTCCGATGCCAGGAGAGAGGGAGAGAGAGAGAGAGAGCGGGAGATATTGAGACAGGTGAAGTTTTGTAACCCTAAGTCATTTGCTGAGATTAAAGGGATGAACATACGAGCCCCAAAATAAATATTGAGAAAGGTTGCCCCCATCCTCACCTAACTTTGCCTAGGGCTCGCATATCACCCATAGTGATATGCGATCTGCCAGTTTTCATCCTTCGAATACTAGGGATGCAGAATGTGCACCAACATTTCCATGCTAGTTTTATCAGTCTGTGCTTCAGTTTTTTCACTATTACTGGACTTTCGTGCCACTGCTAGGTAATGCGTTGGGGTACTCATGGCAGTACTTTTAACGTGCAGGACCACAAATCGTTGAACAAGGTGTCAACTTGACAAATTAAAGTGGTCGCTATTATGGATTCGCATTTTGTAAGGATGGGATTCTTCATGTGCAAATCAAATAATCAACTATTGATAAATCATTGACATACCTACCATATACATGTCCATTATAGTATCAAATCAAACTGTATTTATATATCACAATTCATGCAGAGCAACACAAAGTGCTTTACGGCAACACATCGAAAATAGGAACAAGGAACAATATGACCCACAATCACCCCAACCTATTAATAAGCACGTACATACAGAGACACACACAGGCAATAGATTTGTCAATAAGACGATAGACATAGCTTGTTAAATAATAAAGTTAAATAAAAATATAGAAAAAATAAAAATACCAAATGAAAATAGTTATATCGTATCCACTCTATTATAGTGCTGTTAAAGGAGCATAGAAAAATCGTCATTTCATTCTGTTCAGGCTCTCAATGAAAGGCTATTGTGCAAGTGTCCACTGTTCACCAGTAGCTGGGTGCCCAGAATAGCTCAAGAAACCTTATACTACATGCTCAGTCGCACCGCTAGTGCCCCTCTCAACTACTGTGACAGACACAACACCCCCCTGCTGATGCTCACACGACACACCCACTTCTGCCGCCACAAGTTTTACAACCACTACTTTTGCAACAACCACTAACCACTGCCAACACCATTTATATGTTACAACCAGGATCACAAATGCCGGGCGCTCTGTTGCTTTTAGCTGACAATAGAGGAGGAGATTCTGATGATGCAGGGCTGAAATATGGGTGCAGCATGCAGACATGATGCATGGCTGCTTACAACACACATCTATGTAGAATGTGTGTGATAGCCTGGCCAGGCAGAACCAACGAATTGTCCATGCATCACAAGCGACTAGATGGTCCGGTGGGTCTGGACCAACCAGGCAGACAAATCAGATTGTAGCCCATATTCGGGCGGTTCAATTAGCGCCCCGTTAAGGCGTGCCTTGTTTGATAACTGTGTTTGATTGACATCTTCTTTGGACACTTTTTTCGAGCCGGCTTAATCCAGACCAAATTATTGTTCTACTATATACATATACACTAGACTATACAGAGCATGTTACCTTAACTGGATGCAGTGAAAGTGCATCTTCATATGGCCAGTTAGGGTGGACCAACACATTACAGCGATACACTAGCCTGGCGAGCCAGAACTAACAAATTGTCCACGCATCGCATGTGATTAGAACTATCATTGGGTCTGGTAAAACCAGTGTCAGAAAAAGTGTTATGAAATTGTGTTATCCAGTCACAGCGCAGTAGGTGGGATAAGCGGCATGGATGTTCGACAACCAAACCCCACCCACGTCTTGCGTCGCCCATACAAAACTTGGCCCAAAACGGGCCAATATCTTGATTTGAATAATTCGATTGGTCAGCCCGTATACGCGCAACATCTGCCTGATTTGCCCAGACGCAATGTACCGCCTAGCGGCGTGCGATGCGTGGACGATTCGTTGGTTCTGGCTCGCCTGGCTAGTGATACACACCGAGCATGCTGCGATGAAGCTGCAAACCTGGGCCTTTATCCAACCTACTGATGACACACATTCCAACGCTTAAACCACCCCCAATACCATTGTGACCCAAGCCACTATTCTTGAACACAAATGACGACAGCCTCATAAACACATAATCATTCAAGCCAATGCAAAACCCTCAGCCCGTTGACCCTGACAGCTTTTTTCTGCCACACTCCGCCAATCAAAACATACTCTCCCCCGCCCCTTACCAAGCCCCCTCCTGCACATTTTTTTTTTCCAAGATAATTGTACATTATCTTAGCAATACAGAGAAAATACAAATATACACCATTTTTTAGGACCCAAACATTATCCTTCAAGGCGTTAGGATACAACTATTGTTCATGTGTACAGTGTTGATTTGATTTCAGCCATAATTTCAATAACACATTGCTATCCGTCTCTAGTTTTAGCTCTGTTGGTATAGAGTTCCAAAGATTTGGCCCCTTGATGGAGAAGGCCGTCTGTCCAAATGTGGTCCTGCATGTGGGAACAATACAGTCACCATTTGATGAAGCTCTTGTTGTTCTACGGGTGTTCTCCAGTGCTGAGAACAGGGGTGCAGTGAGTTTGTTTAGACATTTAAAAACCAAATTAATGTTACAATATGATATAACATTTTCAAAACTAAGAAGATTGTGTTTTATTAAAACACTGCACTCATGGGTTTCTGATCCATGATTTTTATTGCTTGTTTGTGGTAGGCGTGTCCAGGGAATCTTTGCACCAGAAGCGGAAGCTGGACCACACGGAGCATAGACAGTATAGCATGGGGATTTTTACGATAGTTAATTTTTTTTTTTACAAATCCTTGATGCATCATCAGGGAAAACAAACAAAGATTTCATATGTATCACTTTTCAATTTTGTTGTTCTGGTTGTATGACTCTGACAATGACAATAAATATTCTATCCATCGTTTCAATGACAAGGAGTAAAGCAATCAATAACAGTTTTGTTTTGCGTCGTTATGACAAGCAACATTGTTTTCAGGCTCCGTTCACAGACTGATCTGTTCAGTTAAACTAAATATTAATTTCAGTAAATGGCCACGGCTTTTAGGCCAATGCAGGTTATGCAACTACTTTTCCATGTTTATGCGGGGATGTGCTGCCCAGTAGCTCAGTCGGTTAGGCAGAGCACTGGAAAGCACGCATATGCCTTACTGGCGCGGTGAGTCGGTTCAAATCCCACCACCGACGTATTTCCCGCATGTCTACCCCCCCATCTTCACCTGTTTCCACTAACCCTAATAAATAAAGCTCGAAAAAAAAACGGCCTGAATGGGCTGGAAAAAACATTTTTTTAAAAAATGACAGGGATGCGATGCGGCTTTTAGAGAGGTGCACTCATTAGTCCAGAAAATACGGTGTGTAATATATATATTTATTTTAATTTCAATAAAAATGTTGCTACTTTTTGGGCGACATTTTTTCATTTTATTACCAGGCGTGAGAAGAAGATGAAAGAGTGGTGGAAGCAGACCTGCAGCACATTTATGTCAGTGACGGGAAGCGATGTCACGATAGCTGTGTGCACAGGCAACTGAAGCCACAGGCACAAGACTCTATGTGTGCTGGACAGTGGACACGATGGTCAAGCGGTGAGAGGAGTAGAACTCTCATCTCTGCGCTGTGATGGAAACTACAGTGTACAGTGCCATTACAATGAATGGGGCCGTCCTTAGGTCCAGTGTCTTTAACCACATCGCTAATGATGACCCCCCCAAAAACCTAGTTTTCTCCAAGTAGAGTAATCGCGATTACCGTCCGATCTATCTCCCACAACAAACTCTCTTCCCAGCACCACCATGACCAACTTGAACTTTTGAGTGTGTGAGGTGAGAGCAACCCATTATTAGCGTGCTAGTCCCATCAGATGATGGTGGTGGTAGCAACAGAAGATAGCCAAAATGTTCTCCTGCCAAAGTTATCCTATCCTTTAGTCAACCGCGGTGACGCTGACTCACAGCAGCATGGCGGAGTCACCTCATGACCAATTTCTACCAGAATGTTATGAAAATGGTCGTTGGATGGAGATGCAAATTCCACTCCCCTCGCTGGCTTTTCTGTGATGTCAGAATATTGTCAATGCAGAGTAACATATCCAATATTGGTCTCTTAAACAAATACAAATAAACAGTAATGATTTAGAGGCTGGCACTAGCTCAGTTGGGAGAGTGGGTGTGCCAACGACCGCACCTGGGGTGCAACGATTAGTAGATTAATCGATGACTAATTGATTATGAAATTAATCGACAACTGATGCAATAATCAAATCGCCAAGGAGTCGAATCATTGTTATTGTCAGCCTTTTGTTTCCTGACACCACCACTAATTGGTCAACACAAATTTGATATAACTTGATAATTCATTAAATATGATTAAAATTATTCAACACTATTGAAACACAAAATATGCATATGAAGAAAACCATCAAAAATGTTTATTTTAAAACAAACATAACACACATATTGAATCCTGAACATGGCAGATAGCACAACAAACAGACGACAACTTTATATAAACTTTTTGACACGCAACAAATGCGTAAAAGTATTTTTTAGAGAATTGTGCAAACGGGGCCTCTCGTGTCGGTAGCCATCCGAATCGAACATGTCCAGTATGGCTAAACCGCCAATCTTTCTCCCATGACTCACCGACTGGCTTCGGTGGAGGAAAGCTCGGCGCTGAGTCGGGTGATATCTCCGTCACGCCGTGGTATTTTATCGTCCTGCTTAGAAAATAGTCACACTATTTTTGCGTTAAAAGCCAACTTTGACGCCGCTGACAGCGTCGTATGCCTGCGCCGTGACCAGAGAGCCATGGGGCCGTGCATGTCTGACGATGATGTGTGCGATGATGTGTCGCTCGCGAATAAACTGGAGGATTACATTCTTCGAGCCGTTTTCACTTTTTTGGGCAATATGAAATAGCAGTTTTCGGCCCTGTACGATTTATGTTCGGGCAGCTTGTTTATTCGATTGCTTTGACAGCGGCCGTAGTGGGGAAGAGCCCGAGTGGTGTTTAGAACACATCGTTCAAGAACAACACACCAGTACCCGTCAAACGACAAACGATTTCTTTGTGTGTTACCGCCACCAACTGGGCGTAAAGTATAGATACAACAACAACAACAACAACAACAACTGTATGAAATATTAATCTGCATAGTTAAATTTGAAATGAATATATTGCTGCAGAGCTGAGCTGAATGTCTAAATAATTATTTTTATTCCATTGTGCTAGCGATGATAAAATTAAAACAACCATTGTCAGCTAAATGCAGATTTGGAATGCGACGTTTTCCACGTTGAGCACGTGGAAGCTGGAGGTGCCGGAGCGTATCCAGAGGTGTAATGTCGCCCTCTAGCGTGTTTTTGGTGCACTACGGTCTCCGTGTGTTACATCGATTTCATACACGGTCAGTTCAATTCAGTTCAGTAATAACATAGCACATGTCGTCTTTCATATTTTTAATAATGCAGACGAAAGAAAATATGAATAAAATACAATGACAAATTACTCACCGCCCATCCCCCTGGGTGCACACACCTGCGTGTGTGTGCGGGGTGTACCTGCCCTTCCCACACCTGTAGAGGTGTGGCCTTAATCAGGCTCTCTATAAGTCCCATGCTGTGCTGTGCTCTGCCTGTATTATAATAAAGCCACGTCCATGCAGTCGTGTGTGAGTTGCCTCCTCTATCCGTAACCTACGGTGTGTTGAGCCATACTGGCGCACAGATCACAAATAAATAAACAAAGTCCGCAGACTGACCTCACTCAAAACAAATAATCAAAAGCACATGCATAAAACGCAATCGCATGAAGCCCTTCCAAATTGTAACACTCCATTTTACATAAACATATAATTATTTTACATCCTAGAGGTATATTAGACTATACTGTAATGTTTATGATTTGATAATATATTTGATGTGAATACAGTTGTTATATATCATTACTTAGCATGCTATCACGTGACCACCCCTTAGTGGGTTTAACTGAAGACCACACCCTTCTTCCCCAGATTTGGGGACCAGCTAATGGCGTTAAGATATATTCTGCGCCCTGTCCCAGTTTCTCACCGTTAATGTTAGTAGGTGAGACATGCTGTGTCTCTTATATTAATAAACCATCCAGTGGATTCCCCTCAACTTCGTGTGACACAAATCTACTTCCATCTTGCTCAGCTACGAACGTTTCAAAATCAGTCTAACAAAACGCTGCCTTGGGGGACTAGCAGAAAGTAAAAGAAATAGAGGCAAAGAGCTTAAACAATGCCACAACAACATCCACGATTGGATACTAAAACAGAACAGCACTGGATCGCAGTGTCTAGAGAAGGATGACACATGTTGGTACACTGTCTGCTACATGCGGATATAATGAACTATGATGCTATTCCTTGACCGATCACAAGCTAACTTCCACAATATCTGGTTGATCCACTGTGTGTCCGAGTTATTTAATTCATAGTGAACCCCCCTTTGTATCCACTGTGCAGTCTGCAGCGGGATTGTGATGAATAATGGAATGTGCTGGCTCTGTGCAGACATCCCTTGTTAAGTCAAGGTTACTGTTTTAAGGTTGAATTAAGATTAATTATGTATGATTACCTTGCATTGACTCTCTATACTCCCCTAGAATACGGAAACGCGCGGGGCGGATAGCTACCCACCCTGGTCACCATCTGTTCACGTCACTCCCATCCAGTAGGAGGTTCAAGTCCATCAGGACCAGAACCAGCATCCTACTACACTACTGCACTAGTTATTTATTTATTTATTTTTAAAGGTATTTTTGGGGTGCATTTTTTTTCATTCTTTATTGAGAGAGATAGTGACAGGATTAAATCGTGAACTGGGATGAAGAGTCGGGTAGAGACATTGCAGAAAAGCCGGACAAGGCATTTTATCCATAACCGAATTATTTCAGAATAATCTTCAAAATCCTCCTCCATACCTTCAAAGCCATCCACAACCTCGCCCCCCTACCTGTCTGACCTTCTCCGTATTGCCATCTCCACCCGTTCCCTCAGATCCTCCTCCTCTATCCATCTAACTGTTCCCCCTGCCCGCCTCACCTCCATGGGGAGCAGAGCTTTCAGCCGCTCTGCTCCTAAACTCTGGAACTAACTTTAAATCCTCCCTCAAAACCCACCTCTTCAGGACTGCCTATTCATTATAGTTTCTTTTAGTTAGTTGTCTTTATCTCCACTTTTTATTCTATTTCGATTGTTATTTTTATTGCTTATGTTGCTTGCTCTTTGCAAAGTGTTCTTGAGTGACCTGAAAGGCGCTACCAAATAAAATATATTATTATTATTATTATTATTATTATTAACCTGCGGCACTGCTCGACCTATGCTCTGGGGGACGCGCACTCTACCCGCTCGGCCACCGCGTCGCTCGGCCACCGGTCCCCCCACCCCCCCTAGTACTGTACCAGTTATTAAGAAAAAAATGTGGAAACATGTTGTATTGAATCAGCAGCACTTTTTGCACATTCAGAGTGTCTGTGTTTCTTTTTCCTACTTTTCAAATGTTGCTTTGTCATTTGCAGTGGGGAACATTGAAAGTGTGGGTGCCATATCTAGCCCTGCGGCCTGGACATTGACAAGTTACTTACAACCCTGTTCAATTTAAATCATTATCATGTTTTTAAAGTGTCTTGTTATTTAGATCTATCACAGGATGATTTAACCCTGGGTACACTGCACTGTGTTCGAATAGAACTTATATGAGACAGAATTACATTACGGATACATGTGCTTGTCATTCTTACAAGTGAGAAAAAGCAATTGGGAATTTTATTGCAACATATTAATTCTCAGGATTGCTTTCCTTACTCAGAGAATCCTCTTTTCCTAAGCCCACTTCCCTGGAAGCAATGGTTTGGGAAATAAAAACGAAACGAGTTGCACATAAATGGCGACACTGCAATTTCATGACTTGTTTCTAAATGGGGTGCCACTGTGCTACACACACAGAAAGACACACACACGCACACGCCTATATATACATACAGACACAAACACACACGTATACACGACACACACACACACACACACACACACACACACACATACAACCACAGTCATACATCATCCTAGAAAGGGAATCATTTTCACTAAAGGATGTGTTGGTGGCCGCTGACATGACTAGACTGGTGAATGAGAAATGGAGAATATCACACACACATTAACACACTAACACACATGCTATGTTCCCTGCCCATGTTTAAATGAATTGAATTGAAAGCAGAAACAACAGGAAGAATTATAAACTCACCACTGAGGAAGAACTGAGTAACCGTTTTCGCCATAGCCGTGTTTCTGTCCTCATCTTCAAAGTTTATGGGATCATCAAACCAGGTTGGTATTGGGAACGAGATTGTGATATCACTCGTGGAAGCCTGCTTCCACGAGTGGAGTAGCACCTCCTTAAAGGCTGTGGAGCATCATTGCGCAAATTACATTTCATTCGTTTCCCCAAATAGAACCATACCGCAATCCGACAAGACGCCGTCTTCATGGCTGCTGTTAGACGAGAAAATGACCATCGACTGGATTCCGGACAGGACGAGGGTGTATTCGCTACATTTCTATTCAGCTACCATTCAAGTTACCTAAATATTTGACAAATGAGTGTCTAGCATCTACTAGTAGTATTTCAATGTTGCGTTTGCGTTAGATCCATCAGAATATGATCATGTGTTGTCATTATAATTTGGTGTAGATAATAACTTCATAATGTTGTGGTCAAGGTAAATAATAATCGATAATGTAGCACCAACATAATGAGATTGTTGCTTTCATTTGGAGATCCATAACACTATAAAGAACAATGACAATGTGACACGCTTCACTGTCCCTTATTTGTTCCGGCGTAGGGTGGATTGCCCTATGGTGGGCCACTACCTAATGTGGGACACCTAAGCTCCAGTGGCTCTAGCTCCTCCCTAAACTAATGAATGTCCGTGAAACTATGGTAAAAGCAAACTATAGTAATGTGTCTAACATTAAGTTAAACTATTCAGCATTACATTTCACTGTCCCACTTCATGCGTCTGACAGTCCCACATTAGGAAGCTGCAAAAACGGACCCACCTTAGGGCAATCCACCCTATTGGAAATGATCACAATAAAAACATCATAGGAAGATTATTTGACTTGATTATACCTTCACACCTTAACATAAAACCACTAAAACAGCATTTGCAGTTTGCAGGTTTTCCCTCGGGCATATAAAGCAAACGCAACCCCTTTATCCAGTGCTGTCAGCAGAACTGCTGTTTATTGTCCTGTCTCTCTCCTCTCCCTAGAAGGTGACAGGCAGTTATTATGGGATGTAGAGGGCCAAGACCCTAGCCCATCATTAACCACACAATGAGCAAGCATGACTCATCAGCAAGACCCCCCTCTGCTGGTGAGTCATTGCGGTATTTGTGGTGATTTGTGTTGAATCTAAACGTTTTGCATGTGATCACGGCCCGGGCTTTTCTGCTGCTCCAACACTTTTTAAGTATTGTATTTTTTTTTAAGTTATTTTTTGGGCGCAAGCGCCATTTTTCATTCTTTATTGAGAGAGATAGCGACAGGATTAATCGGAAACCGGGATGAAGATTTGGTGGAGACATTGCAGAAATGCCGGACAGGGGATTCGAACCTGCGGCGCTGCTCAACCTGGTCGAGCGACGCTCTCTAACCGCTCGGCCACTGCACGCCCCCCCAAAGAATGCTAATTCAACAAACTTCACCATACTTCTCAAGGTGAGTAAATAGCATAATTAAATCATAAGAATATGGTCAAATGTACCCAAGAAAAGAGCTTGCAGTTTGACTATCCATGATGAATAATGATGATCCTACTCCGCTCCAAAACGGGTACAGTCCAAGCCCAACTTCTCACGGGGCGCAGGCATCGTACAATAGTACCATTACATCCAGACCTGCTAAAACCAGCACTTCCTGATAGTGATTTTGTTCTTCATCGAGAGGAGGAGCGGAGAACGAAGGAACCAGTGCGCTACAACCAGCAACATCGCACGAAGGTCCTGTCCAGTCTTGCTCCAGGAGAGGAAGTCTGGGTGACGGATCCATGTGCAGGCGGAATAGTAGTTTGCACTGTCACATCTCCATGGGTTCTTCACCAAAGGGGACTGGCAGTGTTGCAGAACAGCAGATCCAGGGAGCCATTCCTGGGCAGTTTTCATTAACATCGCTTCTGCCAGCTAGTGTTAAAACGCCACCTACCCCTAGAAACAGGTTTGATAGGGCGATAGTGAAACCCAACAGGTTGGATTTGTAAAGTTCTATAAAAAAGGGCTAGTTGAAATCTCAGTGTTATAAGTGTTTGTAAATAGATTTTTCTTTAATTTCCAATAAGCATAGATGTGTAAGAATAAAACTTGAAGTTAAAGATAAGGCATGGTGTTGTTCTGTTTTTAAAATATCTCGCAATATATAATATTGATTGAAAAGTTTGGTTAGGAACATACCTTCCAGCCACAAAGGGCAACATAATTATCTAGGTATGTTGAATCAATTGTAGTCTACCCATTGATTCTCAAAAGGCGAGA
>OMKY01008060.1:4925-24537 GCA_900302395.1 Bregmaceros cantori
CTTGATCAACACAGTTCCATGAATCAAAATGTGGAGGAGTAATTTGAGAGATGACGGATCCCACTATGCGTTCAGATAATAAAATAATAATAAAAATCACCTTTTTAAAGGGCAGGACTGCCAAGTGATTCCTTGGTTGTTAGTTATAAACAAGTATAATATATGCTAAAATTGTGTTTCTGACATGTTAAAAAATTTAAATATTTAATTTTTAAATTTTATTTTGGTCTTTGGAAATAGACTTCTTTTTTTCTTCGAATATCTTCAAATGGGCATTTGGGTGATTTTTTTTTGTGTCTGTGTGCAATTCTAGCCCTGTTTTGTACACTTATCTCTTCATTTGTCATGGGTGTACAATTTTGTCCTTGAATAAAATGAATTCCAAAGACTCGAGTAAACCTGAATCCTTAACAATTGCCCAACTAGTTTGTAAAAAGGGTTGGGAAGAAGATACTAGAGTTATTGCGATAATTTTTACATGCAGACTATGATTAATACGATGGAGGCCAGATAGAGAGCATGCACACGTGCTGCCCAGTAGCTCAGTTGGTTAGGCAGAGCGCTGGAAAGCACACAGATGCCTCAATGGCGCGGTGGTTCGAATCTCGCCACCGACGTATTTCCTGCATGTCTGCCCCCCACCTTCTCCTGTTTCCGCTAACCCTAAATAAAGCTTGGAAAAAACAGCCAGAATGGGCTGAAAAAAAAAGAAAGGGCATGCACGCCAGACGGCTCAAATGAAGTAAACTTTAAGCCCGTCACCACTTCAAGTGTCGTCTTTTTTTAATCTTTGAAACCCCGATACATCATCACGGCAAATTACAAATCATGAAGGATGAGATGAAAGAGGTCCATGATCAAATTAATGCACTCAAGACCAACATAACAAAGCAGGCGGGCGCTACTGCCCGACAACTCGGCGAACTGGAGTGTGCGAAAGAGGGTACTCTCACCGACATCACGGACATACTTGGTCGCTTGGAGATCGAGAACAAAACAAATAAATCGCTGACCACTATAATCAGCCTGGAAGCCGTGCCAGAAAATACTGACTATCATTTCTCCAACATAGCCGGAAGGCTGGCGTCGGAAGAACTCTTCCAGTGCAGGCATATAGGTATGTATGTATGTATGTATGTATGTATAGATAAGTTCTTTACACTTTACAACACTAAAGTCCTGTAGATTTTACTTCATTCTGCTGTGAACAGTGAATGTCACTGTAGTGGGCCCAATGCCAGGGTGCAGTGGGCCCAAGCGATCACAAGAGGGGGCCCAAATCGTAGCCTGACGAGCCAGAACCAACACATTGTCTATGCATCGCACATCGATGTGCGATGCACGGACAAAGCGTTGCCGGTGATTTTTAAAAAAAAAAATTACTATAAAGAAAAATAAAAGGCAACATTACCGGCCCTCTAGGGGCATCGGCCCACCTGGAAAATGCCCGATTTGCCCTATAGCCAGTCCACCACTGGCCATGCCCATCATCAACGATCTCTGTAGCTGTGTGACATGCTGGAATGACTAATGGCCCTGTACTGTCTGTCATTAAGTAAATTTCATTCATATGATCAATAGCTGTTCAACATTATTGATTAAAAAAGGATGAATATGAAGAAAACATTAAATTGGCGTGTGAACTGGTTGCATAAATCAACACTATGATACATAAGAATAAAAAAATATTATATATATATATATACACATGTGTGTGTGTATGTGTGTGTGTGTATATATATATATATATGTGTGTATATATATTTATTTGTAATACACCTTTTCTTTTGTTATATTTTTTGTTTGACCATGTGGTTTGTTGATTTATTCTTTTTTTGTGTTTTGTTTTGGAGATCTTTTGAAATTTGATGCATGCATAGATGGAAAATAGGGTTCGGACTCGATAAGCCGCCGGCTTCTTCCGGACCCTTTGATTGAAGGACAGACGTTGAAATATTTGTTGTATACATTTATGTTTCAGAATACTGTGCCTATGTTTGATCTCTGCTCTGCTCAATAAAATCAATTCAATTCAAATCCTGGAATCTACTCACAGATCTGAATAAATATTCCTCCAAGTGGAACGAGGTGGGTTGGGGGTGCAGTTGGGCTGAAGATTCTCCTCCTGCTTGTCGTGCAGTAGACAAAGCCTGTCCTGTTACCGCTGCTATTCAAGTGTCGAACAATTACCAGCCAAAGAACTCTCAAATAACTTCCTATAAGTGACCAATGAGCTGCCTCCTCGTCATCACATAGGAGGCAGGGTCAGCCCGGCAGCCAATGACTGCTTGAGTAACAAGCCAGAATGCAGCCATTGTTAGAGAAGTGCATTTACTAGACTGTTCCTTTGCCAACTTTTTTTTTTTTGCAATTCTGCGAGGCCTATTTTGTACGCCCATCTGTTCTTCATTTGCCCAGCGATGACGCCCAGTGTGCTTGTCTATGTGCGCCCGTGTACAATATGATTACACCTTATTCTGTATTGTGGCCTTGTTTTGTGTGGCCAATGTTGGTAAATAATTTCGTATATACTTCATCTACAATGAACTAATGTTGTTGTTGTTGTTTTTTAGAAACACTGAAATAAAAACCGATACCGATATAATTGTGCTGCGCAGCACATGTGGCGGTGAGTCGCGCGTTCGCTTCCTTCCACTGACAACTTTCACACATGTCTGCTCCCCCTTCTTTGCCCCCTTTCTGCTAACTCTGCAATAAAACCTTAAAAATCGGCCACAAAATTTTTTACAAAAATCGATCCTGATTCTACTGAAAAAAAGCTATGATTAGTGTCTGATCATTGGATCCCTATGGCAGAGCATCTTGGTCAATCCCTGGTGGTCTCAGTGGAAGGATGCTGTCAATGTAGGCCACAATGAGGACTCGTTGACATGTTCAAGATAAACTTTATTATCCCCATCAGGAGAAATGAATGTGGTCGTCTCGCAACATATAATAAAGCTCAAGAGACCACGACTATCAGTAAAGACCACAGAAAAAGAAGAAAAGGTCACAAAAACACAAACCAAACTTAAAATACAAGACAATAGAAGATCCTAAAATATACTGGCGCAGGGAAAGCAATGCGAGTCGTGCAATGCGAATCCGGCCAAGCTGCTCGTAATTCACTTCAAACTTTCATACTTCTTATAAATTATCGATCAATCAAATTGTGCAGTGTAGCTGCCGCACATTGTCTGATAGAAAAAAGGGTTGGCGCTGTCTACCGCAGCGTCCGCAGTGTTGCGAGTTTCACTACGCTCGTCGACTTGTCTGCAATGTCTACCCCCGATCTCTTCAACCCAGTTTCCGACTAATCCTATCCAATAAAGATGGAAAAACGGCGCTGACACCGGAAAGAATAACTTAAAAAAAAAGAAAAAAGAAGTTTTAATTCTCAAGTTCAAGTTTCTGAATCATTTGGAACAAAACAGACATTTCTTGAACTTTGCATTTGTCCGGTGAAGGTACAGTATGATGTGCAGTAGAACGTTTAACGTTAACAGACCTACCATGATGCTGAAAGCTGCATATTTAAGCTCACAGATTTGGTTTAGGGTCAACCACATGAGTGCAACATAAGGAATATATGTAGTGATATGAATTATGGTGATGGTCATGATGATGTTGAAAGCTTTGGTTTTAGCGTCACTGCTCTCTGTTCTCCGAGTCCTCCCTTCACCCGGACCAGGCCGCTTCAGAGCCCAGAGCACCGACATGCCACAGAACACCATCGCAGTCAAAATGGTTATGACGAAACCCATGGTCACATACGTCAAGCAGGCAACATTTTCAGTCTCGCCCACAATGTCTATCATTGCCATCCCGAAGCCAAACGCAATAACCCAAATCGTCAAGCAACGCATGACCCTATACCGCAGTAGTTTGTATTTCAGGTATAAAATGGGGTGTAACACTGCAAAATAGCGCTCGATGCAGATACACATCTGAAAGCCGAGACTCCCCAAATCGCGGAAGCTCAAGAACAAGTATAGAGGCCATTGAATAAATATATGAAATTCAAAACAAATATATTGAATGATGTTAAGGCAGCACACAATGATTTGGTTGATGAAGAAGTTCAAGTAGTAGAAATCTGACGTGATGGTCTCTCTGCCTCCTCGTACCATCTGAGACAGACAGTAGATGCAGCTGGGCAGCAAGAACATCACGGGGAAGAGATACATTGTCCGCATGAGGACGCCAGATTCCATTGTCATCGAGGAGTTGTAGCAGGACATCGTATTGATTGAGGCGTTTCCTTGAATGGTGTCCTGTAGAGAGAAAATCAATAGGGATTGAGCGAGCACATTACATGTCCGCTGTGACGTTGGGTTGAGATGCCTCTCCCGCACTAATTGGTGGAGCTCATCATTCGGGGAATGTGACCACTCGTCTGCACCTCCACTCATGCTCCACCCAGTCTTCGTGCACCTGTCCCGGCGTTGATTATGTCAGTTTGCATAAAAATAAAGTAAAAAGCAGGTCACCTCAGACAGAAACCGACCAAACATCTCTGCCTTTTACCCCTTATTATCACAATAGTGCTGTTGTCGTCACTTCATCAAACTTGGTGGGAAAAAAACCTTTAAACCAGTGGCGGACCCTGGACTTTCAAGGAGGGGAAGCCCAATTTCATCCTATCCTCATTTTACAGAAAATTTCATGTGACCCTGTTGAACTAACTAAATGCCTTCTCCAGGGACTTGACCAGTGTCCTCTCAATGACTAGCATGTTTTGTGGATGACTTGGTTCGCCTTAACTACATGTCTTTCAGAAAGACCAATACATCACGCAGCTTTCCCCCGTTGCCCTGCAAGTCCTAATTTGAATATAGGACTTGAAGTTCTATATATTATACAGGAGATCATTTTGTGCATTGTATATGTGAAGTTTAAACCCCAATTCTGAAACTTTAAGGTATTCTGGTACTCTGCCTATTAATTTCTGAAATATAAATTAAACACAGGATTGAGACAAGATTACTTTTGGATTACTCTAATGTGATTAGTATAATTGTATAACACATTTGGATTACTTTTATATCAACACTTTACTTAAGGTTTCAGGTCATATGATTTGAAAAGTTGCAGTTAATAGCAAATAATTGGTTTGACTCCTGACATATATGAAAATTAACTAAAAGGAACACAGTTAAAAGGAACAGGTTACTGTTAACTGTGACAGCAATGGAAATAAAAGACTAGAAGTAACTTGCCTCTGGGGACAAATCAAATAACACTAGCAAATTTTAACAAGAACATTAAATAGGAAAAACGAGATAGAACGAATGGATGAAAACCTGAGAAGGAATTTGCAATTTCTGAGAAAGACAAGGAATGTCAACACCACAGTGTACTCTGCCAGCTGCAGAGTACAGTCAATCAAACGGGATCAGCTTCCACTCGACCCCGATGTTACGCCCATTCCCATGTACTTTCAACGTAGCAGTTCATGCTTGAGCTCCATAGACGCAGTGCAGTCCGAGAGCATGACAAAGCATATCATTTATGTAATTTGCAATATGAGTTCGGCTGAGCTGATACAAACCACTCATCCAGCGACGAAACAGTGCTACTCGAGAGAATGAGAAGAAAACTGGAATAGTTGCATCAGTTAGAGTTAAAATGCAATTCTGAACAAAAATGTTGCGCATTGTAGCACATCTTTAGTCAATGACATGAATGCACAGCAAAGACAGTAAATTTGACCAGTTATTTTTGTGACAAGCTGGGCTTCCCTTGCAGTCTTAAAGCAGTTGCCACTGTGTTAAACGTATGTGGGCAATCACGCAGGTAGGTGTGAGCATTAATGGATACCACGGTTATTGAGCGATCTGGACATCCTCTAAAATATAAACAGAAATTATTAGTAGATTTTTCAAGTCATAGCAATAAGAATATATGCCACTACGCCACTGGGCGAGTCCCACGAAAAACCTTGCTTTTACTGCCAAAAAATATATAGTATTAGCACTGTCAGAAAAAAAAATAATATTTCGTGGTCACAAAATATAATAAAGTAAAAAGAATTAGATATAATATGAAGTGAATCTGTTAGACTGCAGCAAGTTAACAAGTTACAAGAGCAACATACAGGGGGCCACTGCACCACCACTTATACTACTGTGCGGCTTGTGCGGTGGCTGTTGCTCCTGTCAGTGTTCAGAAGGGAGACAGCGAAGAAACCGTTCCTGTATCTGGCAGTTCTGGTGTGCAGAGCTGTAAGGGTCTAAAGGAACATGCACCTGCCTGCCAAAGGGGAGGGGGATAAAAAGGTGTCCATGCATTTAATCGAGACGTATGCAATGGGCGAATAAAAATGTGAGAATATCAGAGTAATCACAATGTGTTCACCCGTCTTTTCGTTTGCCATGTCCTTTGTGATGGTTCTATAGTTTTGTCTTTGAATGAAATTAATTATGAGTATGTGGTATTCCCAAACCACATACTTCCCAAATGTTACAATGATAGACAAGCCATCAAACGTTGGATAATCCACTCACAAACCTGACCAAATGTTCCTCCTAGTGGCTCGACTCAGGGTGGGGCTGAAGGTTCTCCTCCTGTTTGTCGCCCTGGTGCTGCAGTAGACAGCGTCTGTCCTTTTTCTGCTGCTCTTCAAGAATATTGAACAACGACCAGCCAAAGAACTCTCAAATAACTTCCTAGAAGCAGCCAAGGAGGCAGGGTCAGCTCAGCAGCCAATGACTACTTGAGTAACGAGCTAGAACGCAGCCAATGAGAGAGGCCATTTATTTATTTACATTTCTTCACAAATATCTCCAATTCAGTCAGTTTTGATGGTTTGCAACCATCGGCAGCACACCACAGTATGTATAATCAATAATTATTGTTTATTTTGTCTTTTTTTTTTGCAATGATCTGTGGAAAAAAAAAATCCATGATCTGCAAGCTCTGATCCGAGGATCGATCAGAACCTTGAGTCTTTTGATCCGTTGCACTTCTAGCATTTGCTTTGAAATTATTTACTATACACTATTTGCGCTGTTTTGCACTGCTGCTTGCACTGTTGTGGTTTACACCTGTTCAAGAACAATGATGAGTTCAAGAGGACTAATGCTGTTAAACTCAGGTTGTGTTTTCTGAACACAATTTACAATATTATCTGCACTTAACGCTTAAAAGTTAAAAGTAAAGTAAAAGGCTTAAAAGTAAAGTTGTGGTTATGCTGTTTGTTATTTATCATTTTGTTTATTTTGTGCTGATTTATTGAATAACCAAATAATGTGTATTATTCAAAATAAATGCACCTAATTCACCTGGCTAGTTATTATCAATTATTCATTATTTTCAACATATCGTTTTCAGTGGTATCGGGATCGGCAGGCATTGGATCGGAAGTACAAATAAATATCGGTATCGGATCGGAAGTGCAAATTCCTGGATCAGGACATCTGTATTTTACATCAATTTTAAAAAGAGTAAATTAAACTTGACCATAGAGGATGAATGTTGATTTTCATTTTAATGTGGAACAGTCGAAACATCTTATCTAACACTTGTTGTCTGTTGCTTGTTGTCATGGTGCTGGCAGAGTAGCAGTTAACAATCCCTGTCCTGCTACTGTTGAAGCCAACACACGGCCAGCTTTTTACAGGTGGCCAGCTGTTTATTATTGTACATTCGTTATCATTTTTATATATTCATCATTATCTTATTTTAAACATGAAAATTGTGTAAACAATCATACATGAAAAAGAATGCAGTAATTATGTCAGGAAACATTTTATTTAATGCAATGATTATGTAGAAGCCCCGTTACATTCGTGTGGCTTTCATCCACATCATGGATTCGTTGGACAATAATGCAATGATTATGTAGAAGCCAATTACATTCGCTCGGTTTGCGAGAATTAAAATAGGATTCATGTATAATCACTAGTTATAAATGAACTAAATCAAAAGTTATATTATATTACAATTAGACATGAATCAATGATTAAATATTCACATCCTATCCGACACACACCCCTTGCACTTCTGCTCAAGTCTGGCCTCTCTGGGGTATTTTGCGCTTGCTTGCCTGTGCTTTGTGCTTTGTGTGTATGTACCTCTCGTCTGTTGAGCGTGCAAACGCATGTGTGTGATGCCTCGTGACACAGATGCTGCGATGCAAACTTGTTTGTAATAGACGAGTTTACCCGCGAAATACAGGGGGCTGGCATTTTGTCCCGCCGGGATGAAACATACTTCCGGTGCCTTATTGTTGCCAACTCAGTTGGCACGCCATTTCAAAATCCGACCACTAGGTGTCGGGCTGTGACCAGTTACACATCACACCACTCGCTCCGTTCATAATTTTGTATGAATTATGAAATACAGTCAAAATCCGACTGTACTCCGACTCACCGAGTGGTCACATATTCTTCTGGACCAATAGGCTGGCTGCTTCTTCTAGTTATTCCAAAAGGAATGAGAAAATGGAACGAGTTGCACTGATTATTAAATCATGCGTTTGTGGGTCACAGATCTGCACGAGAGCATTTGGGTGTTGATAGCACAATGCAAGTTACCACCATCCGTTTTTTTAAAACCCTGTAGGTGTGTGTTCCCACCGAATATACATGTTGAAAAATTGCCAAAAACACAGCGAACTAAATGACACCGGATGTGCAGACATGGTAAGTAGCCCCCGAACTCGTCTAAAAAGAAGGATTACAAACATGCTAGTCATATGGTTAGAGGACTTACCTATAGCCTCAAACATCTATTGGTGTGACAGCGCAAGGTTTCCCGATTCCATGCGCATATAATACAATGTGCAAACATATATCCAATGAATAAAGAACCAGCCATTAATTAAAACTTTCAAAACATTCAAACTTTACTCACACAGGCACACTCGGCTGGCTGCGCCCAATCGGGGTGTGCCACACACACACACACACAAAGACACAAACACAGAACCACTGGATCATAAGTGTTGTTATTATTATTATTATTATTGTTATTATTATTATTAATAATAATAATAATAATAATGATGAAATAAAAATAAAGAGAGAACAAGTGCGAGGGAGTGTTGTTTAAAAATTATATGACAAAGTCATGAAATACAGAGCAAACGCGAGGGAGTGGGGAGAGAGGCCGTTGACATCCCGCTGCGCGGTGGCAAGACTGGCGTTCGGGGCATGGTGGCATTCGGCCTTCTGAACCCCGCCGGAGGTTCAGGAGACCGGCGTTCAGGGCGTTCGGCTTTGTGAACCTTCGGTCTACAGGACCTTTGGTCTACAGCTCGTACCCCTGATGGCATGCCAATGCAGATAGTGTGCTTCACGGCACGCTTTATGCCACATGGCATAGCACACGCCACGCTTCCTGGAACACCACACTACAATTCATTATGATCATTTCACGCAAATCTGTGGCGTGTTGTCTGAACAGTTGCTACTGAAATGCCTGTTAGGTGATAAAACTCTATTCAGCCCAGGTAATATAATGTTATGCATTTTTAGATAACTTTTAAGATAGCTTAAATTATTTAAAAGAAAAAAAAACACATTTTTTTTCAAATCTTATACATTTCCCACAAAATAATTACAACAATACTAAGGACTATTCAACCAGACAGCTCATGGCCCAAGCATTTTGTAATTGTCAATTATGTGCAACAGTTATACTTGGCATAGGGAAGGCCAGTCCAAAGCTTCGAGAACATAACTGTATTCGAGTACCAGAGAACCATTACCAGAAGCAACTTCAACAATTCAAGCAACAATGGCTTGTGGGACTACAGGAGAGGTACAGATATGGTCAGAATTAACACCAATTAATGTCTACACTTTGCGTTCAATTATGAGTTTTTTTGCACAGAACAGAAATTGTTGAAGGTTTGCATCCCCTCTTTGAAGGTAGATTATACCGTGCAGTATAGCATTCAAAGTTAAAAGGCCTGTTTGTAAACTCAGAACTGTAAATGCAATGGCACAAACTGGATGTATCACCCAAGGGGCCACTACAGAATATGGAAAATAGGTTGTAACATGTAGTATAGTGATGGTCATAATAATGTTGAAAGCTTTCTTCTTGGCATTGTGACTTTCTGTTCTCTGACGCCCCCCTTCACCTGGACCAGGCTGCTTCAAAGCCCAAAGCACAGAAATGCCACAGAACACCATCAGAGACAATAAAAGAACGTAACTGCTGATCTGTAGAAGTAAAAATCTAATACTGGCATCAGGTTGGATCTCAAATGACGTCGTTCCAGCGCTATAGAGCAACATGAATAACCAAACCAAAGAGCTATTAACAATCCTATACTGGAGTGTTTTGCATTTCAGGAATGCAATGGGGTGTAACACTGCTAAATAACGTTCGACACAAATGCAAACCTGAAAGCCGATACCGGCCACGTCTCGGAAGGCTCCAAAGATGGTCGCAACAATTTGAAAAGTATGACTCAAGTGTTCAAAACGGGTTTCAGTGATAATCAGTTGAAGCACGTATAAGAAACACATGACAATTTGTTGAATACAGACGTTAAAGTAGTAGAAGTCTGACGTTATGGCGTCTTTGCCTCCCCGGACCATCTGAGACAGACAGAAGATGGTGATGGGCAGCAAGAAGATCACAGGGGTTAGACTGGTTGTCCATATGAAGAACCTCCACTCCAATGTTGGTAAAGAGATGTCCTGTGTGATGCGAAGCAAGCAGGGGGTCGTATTGACTGAGGCGTTTCCATTCATGGCCTCCTGAGGAGAGAAGATCTGAATTAGTCATGCTGCAGTTGTTTTCAAGGATCGTACCTCGATGCAATACCGTGGTCAGAGTTTGACGATATGCCCCAGGAAAGAGGTGGACTGTGAGTATGTCATGAGAATATTCCATGAGATGAAGAAGCTCCTGTATTGATCATTCAAAATATCACATATCAAATAAATAAATAAATATTAAAATATATCCGCAATAGATTTATTGCACCACGCTCCATGACCGAGCGGTCATTTGTGCCAACTGCTGTTAGATTTCTCAATGAACCTTACTAGCCCAGATCCTGATTTTTATTAATATTTTAGTATTCCTTTCTGCATGTGATTCCGTGGGTCTTGCAATACCCTGTACCTTTGTGTGTTGATGTTTTTTGTCTGTTGTCAATTTTGTCTGTTGCGCTGAAAATGAAAATAAACAATACCAAGTATCATACCAATCATACTGCTGCCAGTAACCGTAACTAAGGGTGTATTCAAACCGCATTTTGAATTTGTTGCAGGTTGGTTCCTGAATGCAGCGCGGGTTGTTTCCCACAGGTGGCACAGGTTGATGGGTTGCGCTAGCATTCAAACCAGCGTTTAAGACCTGAGATAAATTGTTAGGTTTAAGCTACACGTGCTTTCTGCAGTTGTTCGCTGATTGGATTAATATTAGTCACTCACGAAGCGGAAGAAGGACATAACAAGAGCAGCCTTTCGGCGGAACTTTGTGTGTCTGTGTGTGTGCGTGAGCGCGCGTGCGTGCGGCGCGTTCGCTCCAGACCGCAGTTAAAATATCGAGAGAAAGTAGTACTTTCTCTCTCTTTCTCTTCATTATTATCATAATCAATATTTAATGATGGTACTTTAAAAGTATCATAATAAAATATTGATTATCATAATAATAATTGAATAACGATAGAGAGAGGGAGGTGCAGAGGGGAGTTGGAACGCTCACAGCATGGGCTCGTGCATAGGCTCACACACACACACACACACACACACTTGATTGTTGCCTTAATATGTTCACACTTCGCATACCTGAGGGGAGGTCGCGCCGGCACCGGCACGGCATCCAATGACGTATAAATTATCCAAAGATGTATAAATCAGCCATACATCCAGACACCAGACAAACATTGTATGTGTCTGAACGGTTAAGGACCCAAAACAGAACCTTGAGGGACTTCACAGCTAATCTGTAGTTCCTTTGTTTTCTAATTATCTAATTCTACAATGCATATTGACGATCTCTAATGCCATTACGTTATAATGTGTGTAATAATAATAATCCATGTGTGTCAAACTATGTCAACATCATTAAAAAAATGCATTACATGAGCAGTAAGATGGGTATCTACTTTCTAAAATCTTTGATAATTGAAACAACTGGCCAGAGTGGACTAATGATACAGAAACACTAGAGAGACACAGAAAGTCACCAACCACCAAATTTGTGACACAATGTTGTACATGCATTTTACATTTAAAACTAATCATTATCGCTGTTTTCGTTTTAAATAATCTGGAATTAAATAAAATGTCCACAAAAATCACAATTGCGATAAACAATAGGTCTTACTGCAAGAGACTGCACAAAATGTAACGACGAAATGATTCTACAATAAGTACGGACAGATATCTCTGAATAAATGTGTCTGCAACTGTTGTTCTTTAAATAAAAATATAAATACAAATAACATTCCATGAACATTTCCATTTTAGAATACTGAAAGAATTCAGTATTGCCAAAATCAAAAAATCCAAATTCCTACATACGCTGCACAGATGCTTACCAACCTGACCAAATATTCTTCCAACTTTCTAGACTTGAGAGGGTGAGGTTGAGCTGAAGTTTCTGCAGGTTCTTGCTTTGAGCAGAGAGCAGCAGGAGGTAATCTGTGTCTTGTTACTGCTACCCTGGTGGTGCCTGTGTTTTGAAACAAGGACCAGCCAATGGAAATTCAAATAACGTCCTTGTGTCGGCCAATAGGTACTCCCCATGATCAGCCTTACAGCCAATGACTGCTTGGGAGAATATTTTAATGGAGCCAATGAGGAGCCATCATTTTTCCGTCTCTGGTTTTATGGGATGTTCATGCTAACAAGTAACTCAGTAAAGCTTTCTATCTATTACTTTAGGTGAGTCCACTATCCTTTACAAAAGGTTAGTCCACTATCCTTTACAATAGGTTAGCCTTCTGTCCTTTATAATAGGTTAGTCCACTGTCCTTTACAGTAGGTTAGCCCACTATCCTTTGTGATAGCTTAGTTAGTCCACTATGTTTTACGATAGGTTAGCCAACTACGCTTTACAATAGCTTAGCCCATGTTCCTTGACATTATGATCTTCCACTATCCAAATCATGTTTAATGAAAGGAATGGACTCTCACTACCACAACTTCTGGTTCTATAGATTAGCCCAATAGCCTTTTACGATAGGTTAGTCCACTATCATTTACAAAAGGTTAGCACACTATCTTTTATGCTAGCTTAGCAATAGATCCTTTACAATAGATTAGACCAGTATCGCCAGGTTAACGCGGTACCCACACGTGACACACCCTGTGGTGATTATGTTTAGGGAAACTAATAGTATTTAGCTGTACGGTGGCGAAATGTGGGTCCAGTAGTGTCACTACCACAGCTTTTGCATGATTCATTGCTGCACAGAGGGGGTTATCTGAACATGGGAAGTTGTCACAACTCTTCATTATGGCAGTCAATCTTGTCCATTAGTGTGACCATGCAGTGTGTTGTGCATGGCATGTGTTGTGTATGGACATTTGATAATATTGTGCATTGTGTAATTTTAGATGTTAATATTATGAATCTGGTTTTGGTATTAATGATGCATTGTCTTGCCATAGTGACGACTGGTGTATTGAAAATGTCTGGCTTGTTATTGTGATGTCACTGTTAGCGAGACCAACTGTGACATTTTGAGTGTGTCATTAAAAATCAGTTACTCTCTGGCAGTTAGGGTGAGTAGTCGTGTATTTTGTTGCCTGCTAAAACAGCTTTGGTGTTGCCTGCTCTCCCGGAGCGGGAGGATGAGAGGGTGGCACGGCGGAGTCTCTCACCCAGAGACACACTAGGGGGTCTGCGGAGGAATTCGTTTTAAACCGGGGGTCCGGCAAAAGGTCTTGATTGTGTTAATATATGCATCTAACACCATGCAGCCTTCCACCACCTGGGTGGAGTGAGAGGATTTTTCAAGAAATGAAACGACACTGGCAGAGCTTAATTGTTAACTAAGCACCAAAATACATAGGCGCCGACTTTTGTTTTTGCCCATGGGTGCCCGTGCACCCCCAACAGGAATTCCCCGTGGGTGCTCATCAATCCCCATGGGTGCCCGAGCTCCGGAGCACCCCCCAAAGTCGGCGCCTATGCCACAATACACATTTTACCTAGACTGGTGAGCCAGAACAAACGCATCGTCCACGTATCGCACATTGCTAGACGGTACATTGGACATTGGAAAGTCGTAAATGGGCGGACCAATTGAATTATTCAAATTGAAACGTGGGTGAGTTTGGCATGTGTGACGCGAAGCGCGGGCGGAGTTTGGTATAGACGACGCAAGACATGGGCGGAGTTTGGTATAGACGACGCAAGACATGGGCGGAGTTTGGTTGTCACGCCTGCATGCTGCTTGTCCCACCTTCTGCACTGTGACTGTATAATAGAATTTGATTGACACTTTTTTTTTTTCGCCCCTTGTTTTACCAGACACAATGATCGTTCTAATTGTGTGCGATGCGTGGACGATTCGTCGGTTCTGGCTCACCAGTCTACATTTTACCCACAGTTTAAAGTGATACAATGTTTTTTTTTTTCCAAACATTTTTATTGCAAAGTTTTCCAAATTTTTATGACAGCGAAACAAAAGACAAAACAAAAGACAAAAACATAAAACAAAACAAAAAACAAAGACAATACAGCAGCAACAATCACGTTGTCCTCAGTCCATTCAGGTAGTCCAGCACCGGTCTCCATGACTTAACAAACACCTCCAGCCTGTTCGTTCTACCGCACCTCAGTTTCTCCAGGCCAAGTGCCTCACCCAGTTCTCTGAGCCACATTTCAACGGTGGGAGCCAAGTCCGACTTCCAGTGTCGCAAAATTAGTCGCTTGGCAAGCAGATACAATGTATTTTTTCCACAGTATTCCACATGTTACTGACATATTATCAAGTTCCAGACATGAAGGCTCTAAACCCTTAAATGAAGGTGTCCCCGAGTTACTTTAAGCCAGGAAAAAGGAGTGCTTGGGTGAAAAAAGCTAAGAACCCCTGCTCTAAATGACCCGTAACTTTACGGAACATAGAGATTTCGAAACATTCATGTTTCATCACACAGCATGCGAACGCAGACGTCACACGTCACGCTTCCTGGCACCTCACACTACAATTAATGAGTTTTATTCATCCCAGGTATAACATTATGTTCATCTGTTCCTTTATAGATAACTTGAAAAAAAAGATGAATGATCATGAACAATTGACTGATTGAAATATTCTACAAGGACAATTTAACCACACAGCTCATGGCACAAGCATTTTATTAATTGTCTTTATTTGCAAATTGCCATAGGGAAGGCTAATGCAAAGATTTGCATACATAGAGGATCACAAAGAATAGTTCAAGCATAACTGCATTCAAACAGAGAGCAATTACTTCAACACTTCAACAACAAGCTCTTCTAATGGCCTATTTCCATTGCCAGCGATTTCCAAGCAACATCGAACGACAACCGAATCAACTGTATTGTAGCCAGTAGAGGGTGTCCCATTGCCAGAAATCGTTTTTATTTTTGCGTAACACCACAGGATTTCTGGTGGTGTTGTCTGTTGATTGACGAGGACAAATCATCGGGCCGCGCATTTCGGGTTAAGCGCAGACCATCCTCTGCATTGTTCACAAACGTTTGACCCATGGGATTTTGTCGCATCAACGGCCGCCTGGAGTGAACATTCACTTTGTACACATTTAACAATACATTCATAATTTGCTAGTGAGCTATACTTTTTCCCATACCTATCTTGCCACATGCACCTATATCCTCACCTCAACACATACCAGCTATGTTGCAAAAAGACACTCGACACATTTTAAAATTTAATTTAATATTTCTGCGTATTGATGAACACACGCATGCGCACACACACACACACACACACACACAATCAATGAGGTAGCCCCAAACGCTGTAATAAGACTGATCCCTTGAAACAAACGGTCCACGGGAACCTCAATTATCGTGTTAACTGCGGTCTCGTGTGCATACGAAGCCAGCGACCGTAGGGACATGGTGGCAATAGGAACGGCATGCAGCGATGTTGCACGACAGGTGCCGCTGTCGCCGGTTGCTGCCAATGGAAATTGGGTGTAAGGAGAATAGTAAATGCCGCAGTACAGAGCCTTGTGGGATTGTAGCAGAGGTACAGAGTTAACATAATTAATGACTACCCTACAGTTCAGTGAGTTATTTTGTGCAGAACAGACATTTTTGAAACTTTGCATTCCCTCTTTGAAGGTAGATTATACCATGCAGTAGAGCATTCAAAGTTAAAAGGCTTGTTTGAAAACTCAGCACTGCAAGTGCAATGGCACAAACTGAATCTACCGTCCAAGGCGCCACTGCACAATAGGGAAAATAGGTTGTAAGATATAGGATAGTGATGGTCATGATCATGTTGAAAGCTTTCTTTTTGATATTCTGACTCTCTGTTCTCTGACTCCCCCCTTCACCTGGACCAGGCTGCTTCAGAGCCCGCAGCACAGACATGCCACAGAACACCATCAGAGACAATAAAAGAAAATAACAGCACACCATTAGACCCACGCAAATGTAAAAAGTATCAGGTGTGAGCTCAAACGCTGTCATTATAAAGCAATAGCCCAATGTGAATACCCAAATCAAAGAGCAAATAACAATCCTGTACCGGAGTGTTCTGTATTTCAGGAATGCAATGGGGTGTAACACCGCTAGATAACGTTCAACGCAAATACAACCCTGAAAGCTGATACCGGCCACGTCTCGGAAGGCTCCAAAGAGTAACGCAACATTTTGAAATTCATGACTCAAGTGTTTTGCACGGGTTTCAATGATAATCAGTAGAATCCCATATAGGAAACACATTACACCTTGTTGGATACAGAAGTTAAAGTAGTAGAAGTCTGACGTCATTGCATCTTTGCCTCCCCGGACCATCCGAAACAGACAGGCGATAGTGATGGGCAGCAAGAGGATCAAGGGGGGGAGACTGATTGCCCACATGGTGATCCTGGCCTCCAATGTTATTAAAGAAATGTCCTGTGTAATGCGAAACATGCAGGGGGTCATATTAGATGAGGCATTTCCATCCATGGCCTCCTGTGGAGAGAAGATCTAAATTAGTCTCCCTGCAGTTGTTTTTAAGGATCCTTTCCTGCATACAATACCCCTGTCATCTTTTTTTTACCTGCAAAGGCTGCCATGACTTCAGAGTTTGACGATATGCCCAGGAAAGCTGAATATGGAATATTTGTATGCCATGAGTCTATTTAATGGGACGACGATGCTCCTGTATTGATCATTCTAAATACCACTAACCGTAACTAATACATCACTAGGTTAGTTGAGATTAGTGAAAGTGGAGACTTACCATACTTTTCAACATACCAAAAATATAAATGTTGATGTTTTATTGTATACTCTTTAGCTCATATTTACCCAATACTTAGCCATCCAATAATGTATAGAAGTATAAATCAGCCATTCATCCAGACACCTGACATAATTTATAATATATTGCTTACCAACCTGACCAAATATTCTTCCAACTTGCTAGACTTGAGAGGGTAAGGTTGGGCTGAAGGTTCTGCAGGCTCTTGCTTTGGTGCTGGCAGAGCAGCAGGAGGTAGTCTGTGTCTTGTTACTGCTACCCTTCAACTGGGTACCTGTGTTTTTAACAAGGACCAGGCAACGGAAATTCAAATAACGACCTTGTGTCGGCCAATAGGAACTGTTTATGATCAGCCTTCCAACCAATGACTGCTTGGGAGAATATTTTACTGGAGCCAATGAGGAGCCATCATTTTCCCTACCATTTTCATACAAACGATGAATCTAATTCAATAGGTTAGCTCACTGTCCTTTACTTTAGGTTAGTCCAATATCCTTTACGATAGGTTAGCCTTCTGTCCTTTACGGCGACACCTCGTTGTTCTGACACCCCTCTCTTCCGACAGAAAAATGTAAAGTGTGAATACAAAAAACAATCTGCTTATTTTGTTAGGGTCCTTCCAAAACCCTATCAGTAACCATAGCCCTAAATCTAACCCCTGACCTAACCCAAACAAAAATAATTGAATCGTTTTTGCCATTCAAACTTTACATCACGGCAAACAATACGCCAAAATCAACGTCGGTGCGTGGTGTCGGAACAACACGGTGTCAGCGGGTCCCCATCGTTTCAATTTATTCACCTTTTGAATTATTTAATTACTTTGAACACAATGGACCACCGTTGAGACATGCACAAGTGCATTTCTACTAATGTAATACTGATACTTTGATATGGCAGTTTTAAATGGATGCAATGGACAAGTGCACATTGGCGAATGTGCAATGTTTATCATAATATTGTCTTCTCTTTATATTTCCCGCACTGTTTTCCTAATGAACAAGCCTGTGTGTAGATAGTTTTAAACATAGAATGAAAATGATGTGTCTTTCCACGATTATGCATGACAATAGAAACGGCTCTGGCTGTTGTTCAGCTCAGCAGCCTGAGTGGCTCAGCGGTATTATCTCTGCCTGCGAAGCTAAAGGTTTGTGGTTCGATTCCCATTAGAAACACTTCATTTGGTGATAATTGTTTTTTTAACATGCAAACTGCGTATTTACTGTTGATGGTTTTTTGGGCACAGACACATGACTGCTGTTCACTTTCAACTCATTGCACAGTTTTCCCCGCAATCATTACTTTTTTTGGCAGTGAGGGCTGAGGTGAAGGCCCAGCTGTAAAGTTCACGGTTCGCCACTGAGGCAGAGTAGGGATAGTTTTGTGTGGATTGGGAACTGGGGGTTAAGGAGGTAGAGGTAGAGAGGGTAGTAGTGTGGCCAGAGAGAGGCAGTGGTGAACTTAGAAATGGTAGACAGGAAAAGGAGGGATAAAGGGAGTGGTTTAGTCGAGGTGTATAGGTATTTTGGGGACAAGTATAGTGGGTATCTCTCTCTCTTCTTCAGCTTGTCCCGCTGTAGGACGTTGCCTCTTGAACCTTCCTGTGAAACAGCACTCTGTCTTCTGCTATTCTGCCAGCTTCTGTTGTTGTCGTCCCCAACCAGTCCTGTATGTCTTGCTCCCATCTTCTTGTTGGTCTTCCTCTTCCTCTTTTACCCTCCATCTTTGTTTCCAGAATGTGTTTTTCAAGTGACTCATGGCGTTTGATATGACCCAAAATATTGCAGTTTTAATTTTTTCACAGTCTGCAGTAGTACTGGTGATGCAACTCCCATTCTTGTCAATACCTAACCATTTGATATCTTATCAATCCACAATATTCTCAGAATCCTTCTGTAGCATTTCATTTCGAAGGCGGTGATCCTTTTGCTGTCAGTACTGTTGATGAATAAATAAATAAATAAATAAATAAATAAATACATAGAACAAATGTTCTCACATAGCTTGGCCCGGCGGCTGGGGTCGTTCAAGGTACAATCCCTGTCTCATGTCTGGTGACTCGGAGTACAAATCTGACAGTGATGTATTGTTTAATTTTAAAACGTTCCACAATTATCTCTGGGGGCGTTGGAAGAAATTCCGATTTCTTGCAGGTTTCATTGTGACAGCCAGACAACGTGTGCGTCGCGACACGTCCGCGGTCTGATTCACCCGACAAGCCAGTAA